>RJWM01019353.1:0-39105 GCA_004363535.1 Dasyprocta punctata
AAATGGTGACAACAGTAAATATAAGAAGCAAATGTTTTTAACTTATGAAAAAACATTTTAAAGGATACTTGTCTAATTAGAGAAACATTAATTGTAAAAATGTGCTACTTATAACAAATAGAGAAATAAATTTTATGATAGCAATAGTACAAATGACAACAGGAAGACAATTTTAATTTTTTACAATATATGTGAGTTACATTGTGATAAGCCAAATATATATACTATAAATCATTAGAAAAACTGAGGAACTGTTATTAACACAATAATGGAGACAAAATACAATCCCAAAAAATATTATATTAATATAAAAGGAAACAGGAACAGAAAAAAGGAGGACAGATAAAAGGGACAGATAAATTCCAATGTGAGTAAATTTATGAACAACTATACCAATAAAATGCTAAATATTAATGATTTATGAATTTCAATTAAAAAGCAGAGAATTCACTTTTGATAATCAAAATTATGGCTCAACTCTATGCTATCATTAAAAAATTCAGCTTAAAAACATTGGAAATCAGTATGAAAAAATATACTATAGAATCATTAATTAAATGAAGTCAGAGTGGGTATATTAATATCCATTTGATCTTGTTTTGTAAACCTACAATGTTACTATTGTGGATTTGCTGTTGTCGTTTGTCTCTTTTGCTTTTTGTCTTTCTTATATGTGTCTTTTTTCTCTTAAATAAAAAAAATATATATATAAAAAAAAGAAAAGAAAAAAATCCTACTTATGAACCGTTCTTCCATGGTTTAAAAAACTATACAACAACAGAAGGTTGAAAATAGTCTGATCTTTCTAAAATGAACTAAAATTTACAGATTCAATTGTCTAGTAACTGAAGGCACAAGCGTAGTTTTTTTACAGAGTATCTCAGGCAGAAGTTAAAAAAGAAAGCTATAGACAGGGAATGGTGGAATATGCCTGTAATTCCAGCACTTGGGAGGCCGAGGCAGGTTTGCCATGAGTTCGAGGCCAGCCTGGGCTACATCGTGAGTTCAAGACCTGCCTGAATTACATAGTGAGCCTCTGTATCAAAAAAACTAAAATAAATAAATAAATAAATAAAAAGACTACAATTTTTTTCTTTAACATTTTTATTTTGAAATAATTTTAAATGTACATTTAAATTTCGACATAGTAACTCTTATACTCTTCCACACATATGTAACACATTTACTCCAGTCAACTTAACATCTTAACCAGAGCATAATAATCAAAAGTAAAAAACAGGATGCAATTCTATCAACCATAGGTTTTACATAGATTTCACTGAATAATTTTTCCATTAATAATTGTTTTTTTTTTTTTTCAGGATTTTACAACTCATTTAGATGTCCTATTTTCTTAGCCTCCAATCTGTGGCAATCTCTAAATCTTTCCTTGCCTTATTTTGGGGTGTTATCTGATGTTTTCTCACAACTAGGTTATTAGGTGTGCATTTTGGCAGTAGTACCACAAAAGCATGTGCTTTTCAGTTAGGGTACTATTTGCCAGGTTTCAGCATTATAAAGTTCCTCTTTTTCCCCTGTAATTAATATCATGGAAAATAAACTTTGAGACCCTATGCGTATCTTGTTTCTTCTCAAACTTTTATTCACTAATCTTAACATCCATCAACAGACAACACCTCTGGCATTCTAATAATATTTTCTATTTCTGGCTATATTTATTAATTCAAATCCTTCTTTATGCCATCCCTCACATTATTCAATCAACTGCTTACATCAGTATGGGCTCGTGGATATTAACTTATTCTGTGGCTTACAATTCAAAACTATTTCGTGGCTTATTTTGCTGCGCGAGTTCTTCTAGCTTTGGACACTGAAAGCTCTTTCAGGTTGTCTCCTGTGCTCCTCCAATCCCTCCCATTGCTTTTTAAGAAGCTTTCTAACATCACAAAATGCTCCAGGCACTTGTATTTTCTCTGCCTGGGCCCTAGGATCAATCATTTCTCCAAAGAAACCTGCTGCCTTTTGTTATAGAATGATATAGATAACCAACATGTAGAGCTCAGGTCCATTCACCACCACTGGAGTAACTGCTTCGAGACCCTCTCAGTGTGCAGAGACAGAAAATATATTTTGCATTTTATAAGCATATACATAAATCTATATTTCTGACTATCTCTGCCTGTGTAGCTAAATATTCAAAATTAAATCATACTGACACTTTGGACTATAATTCAATGCCACAGATTCACCTTTACCTGTCACTGCTCCTTAATGGTAATTTCTTTCTCTGACAAGGAGAAATTTAGCTTTCACTACTTACTGTATGTATTTTTTAATTCTATTTAACATATATAATTTCAGAACTGTTAGTCCAAACTTCTGTACAAATTTACTAACTTAAGGGCAGTATCTGTGTGTTCATTTTATGTCTAGTCTTACAGTATCTAGGAAAAAAGTACTATTTTCCAACATTAATTAGGTTGGTTCTTTTCCTCCCCATTCCCTTCACTGACATTGTTTTTCATTTGTAATATGGTTAAGTTCACAATAGTTTATTACATTTTGTGATTCCATTTTGGTTTCCCTTCACACTCTACTTAGTTGATTTTATTTATAAAAGTTTGCTCTTTCAAAAAATGCAGTTCTACAGATTTTGATAAATGCAGTCAGTTATCTACCACCACAGTCATGATACAGAATAGCTCCATTACTGCCAAATTGGGGAGTAAAATCCTCCCTCCTTCTCAATCGCTGGCAACCTCTGCTCTACCCTCACCCCAAAGTTTTGCCTTTTCTGATGTAATTTTTCAGCGATTTAAAGTATCCCACTTGTGTGAGATCTGTTGAGACTGTGCCATAGCTCTTGGAAGCTCTGTTCTATGTTTGTTTGTTTGTTTGTTTGTTTCCCCCCACCATTCAGGTTTTTTCCCTCTTTTTTTAACTTTCAGTAATTTCTATTAACCTATTTTCAAATTCACTGATCCTGTACCAGGTCGTTTAAGGATTGCTAATAAGCCCTTCAAAGACATTCTTTGTTCCTGCTATTTTTCTGAATTCTAGTATTCCTATTCGATACTTTCTTGTAGGTTTTATCTTTCTGCTAATATTATCCATCTAATTATCATGCTGTTTACATTTTTCATTAAAGTTTTCAATACTGTATCTCAACCTGTTGACTGCTTTGTCTCTTGAGAGTGCTGGGTTTGGTTGTTTGGTTTCTTTGTTTGTTTGTTTTTCCTTAGCCTTTCATATGTTTCCTATTTTGGTGAAAGCTAGGTATCTTCCAAAGGAGAGTAGAGAGTAAGGCAGACAAGAAGTTGGCACACTCTTTCTGCTCCTTTCAGGTGAGGTTAACTGAATCAGAAAGTGGGTTGAGTTGGAGATTTATCTATAGATAGAGTTACCTCCAATACACCACAATCCTCAGTCCCTCTACTGATGTGGGGACGGACTGGTTTGCAGAGATTTTTCTCAATGTCTGCTATCCCCCTTGGCTTTAGAACTTCCCCTTATGTAAGCATCTTTGTTACTATCCTGGTGAAGAGACAAGAATAGGGACTTTTCTGCTGTTATGACTGAGCATCAGTTTAAGGTGGTGAGTATATCCCTGAGCCTCAGGACATGGCCTTCTCAGTGCTTCTGCCCTTTCCCCAGCTGCAGCTCTGGGCCCAACACATTCCCCCCAAGGGTAGGTCTGTGTCTATTCCTTTCTCCCACATGTAGGGCACTTTCATCAGTGCCCCAAAGGTTAAGTGTTTTGAGAGAAGAAAGGGAAGGGCAAAGGGATGAAAAAAGAAATCAAGATACATTATGTACATGTGCAAACTTCCAAAAGGAATGTTATGTACTATACACATATACTAATAAACTAATTTTTTAAAATAAAAATAAAAAAGGTTCCTCTGGGCACTGAAGCCAGGATCTTGTGCATTCTAAGTCTGCCTTACTACAGAGCCACACTCCTAACCCTGAAAGGTTTTTCTGTCCTTCTCCCTGCTTAGAGGAGAAAGAGAAAGTAAGTGTCCTGGCAGAATTTCTGGATGAATCTTCTACTAAACAATCTTCTACTGCTCTTCTCTCTCAACCCTGCACAACCACGAGATGCCATCTCAGGAGTCACCTGTCTTTTTGTGGAGCACCTGATAAGAGTCTGTGGAGAAAAAGCCTACCAGTAGGCACGACCACCCCCACTGTAACACAGCCTCCAGGGATTCCGCACTCTCTTGCCAGCCCACATACAGTGCCCATAGATTCAGGTAACTATTCTACTTGAATTCTTACCAGGGTCCTGCTGTGTCTGCCCCAGGTAAGCAAGTGCTCAGGCCTCTCACTGCAAGCATCAATCTCTTCTTATTCCTCTAGCATAGCTGACGCATAGCATCAGATCTCCAGGGGTCAAATAGTCATGAATTTGCAATTTCCCAGCTTCAGGGGAAGGTTTGCTGTTGTTCAGTTTTTTGTTTTTTGTTTTTGTTTTTGTTTTGGTCTAGGGGGTGCTATATCTGATGGGGGTCATGTTTAAAGATTAGAAGCCATGCTCTTTCTGTATCATAATTTTGTCTTTATTAATACCTGAATTTATTTGCTAAGAGAATGACATAAATGTAAAGTTTACTGAAAAGTCAACTTAAAAAGAACATTCCAAATTCCAAATTAAAATAATCTAATATAATTTTAATCTTAAAACCTAATTAGAGAATTTTGGCTGTTCACTGATGTGACTTTTTTTCTGTTAATATATCAAGAAAAGTCTTGTTATTTCCCTAACAATAAAATAAACTTACAACTAAGTTGCAATAGTACATTTAGAAATAAACTACACTGAGGACTCAGCCTAATAAAAAACACATAACAGCTGATAATGATTTCATAAAAGCATTTGCTTCATGTTTGACAGAATGCTTTCAGAACACCAATTACATATTCATGGTCTCCATAATTCTGTTTACAAAATATTTTCTCAAATCTCTTGAGAGATTACTACAGGGTTAAAAATTGTCTTAAGATCAAAGATCAAACAGAAGGGGAAACCCTATAAATCTCTATAGCAGCTCATTGATCTTTTCCATCTGCTATGCAAGAGAGGAGGTGTATGTTAAGTTTGCAAAAGAAAACCTTTCTAACTAAAAATGACAGTAAACTGATTCTGGCAAACATTCAAAGGGAATTCTTCTATAAGAGATCAAACTCCCTTTTTCCAAAATACAAACGATGTCAATAGGAAAATAAAATCAAGTTAGTAAAGCACTTTTATTTATATCTTTGTTCCTGCAAACATATCATATGATCAAATTTCTATTATAAAACCACACAGAGTAAATGAATTTTCAACCATCAAGAGGACTTCATAAGCAAAAGCTTATGGGTAAATGATGAGAGTCAGCTGGAGCAAGACACTGAGAAATTAACTACAGCTTGGAGAAATTACTGTACTTTCGTGGTGCAGGCCCAGAACTCCAGGTTCCCTAGACATTCCTTGAGGTAAAAACCTAGAAACTGTCCTACATTGTTACCTTGGAAACAACCAAGAAATCCATAGGAAGCAAACGATATGGTTCAGTTTTTAAAGGAGAAGACATTATTTTTTTCTCTCAAGACAAATGCCCATAGGCACACAAATAACTAAGGGTTTCAGTATCTTTCAAAATATCCTAGAATGGGGCCTGTTTCTTTCCTTAAGGTGCCTTTAGTTTATCCCCCTTCTCATAACCACTGAATCACTCTTAAAGTGGGCTTATTTCATGCTATGTAAATGCTACTTCAATAAAGTTGTTTGAGAAAAGAAACATTAGATTCAGTGTTACTAAATCAATGTGCAAACCTACAAATAATTAACTTTCTCCTTCCTATATACAAATGTGCAAATGTTTCGAAAAAGATGTAGAAAGGAAATGAGTCTTTTCAACAGTGTTAGAACTGGGTATCCACTTGCAAAGAATAACTATGAGTCCTTACTTCACCACATATATGAAAATTAAAATGGATCAAAGACCTAAGAGTTAAGAGCTAAAAGTGTACCATTCTTAGAAGGAAATGTAGGTATAAATCTTCATGACCTTGGATTAAATAAGTTTCTTAAATATAATACCCAAAGCACAAATAACACAAGAAAACAAACAGATAAAATCAAAATTTTAAAAGCTTGTGCCTTAAAAAACATTAACAGTAAAGTATAAGACAAGCCAGGCACCATGGCACATGACTGTAGTCCCAGCACTTGAGAGACTGAGGCAGGAGGATCCTTGAACCCATCACCTTGAGACAATCCTGTGCAACATAGCAAGATTCTACCCAAAGGCAAGCATGTGTGCACAAAAGACCAGGGGCACGGCATCTGCCTGACCTGTGCAAGCACTGAGTTCAACCTCTAGCACTAAAAAAAAAAGTCAAAAAACACACAGAATGGAAAAATTTGTAAATCATTTTTGTGATAAAAGGCTAGTATGCAGAATATAAAAAGAAGTCATACAATTCAACAGTGAAAAGACGGCCCAAGTAAAAATGGGAAAAGAATTTAAAGATTTTGGCAAAAGAGGATATCAAGGGGTAAATAAATGAAGAAATCAAATAAAAACAAATGCTGGTGAGGCTACAGGGAAAGAGGAACCTTTCCACACTGATGGTGGTAAAGAAAACCAGTACAATCACTGTAGAAATCCAGTATAGATTCCTCTAAAAAACTAATCCTTAGAAATTCCCTTTGACCCAGCTATTTCCCTTCTAGTTATCTTCCCAAAAGAGTAAAAAGTCATCATATTGCAGTGATATGTGCACACCCATGTTTATAACAGCACAATTCATAATAGTTAACTCTTGGAAGAGGCCTAAATGTCCATCAATACATAAATTGAAAAAGAAAATGTGGTATTTCTACATTGTGGAGTACTACTCTGCCACAAATTTGAGTTATCTGTAGGAAAATGGATGCACCTTGAGACTATAATGTTAAATAATCCAGACACATCAGCTTACATATAGCATGGTTTCTCTTATATGAAAAACCCAAAATATAAATCAAGAGCAAAAGAACAGATGCTAGAAAGTAGGAAGATTATTTTTTTTCTCAAATGGGAAGGAGATAAAGAAATGGAGGGAGGAGAGAAGGAGAGGAAAAAGGGATTAAAAAAGGAACTGAGAGGTACATGTACCAAATCCTCACAAGCAATATAATCATTACATAATACAAACATGTACTAGTAAAAAATAAAAGCTGGAAAAATAAGCACATGAAAAGAGTTCCAACATTATTTGTTATTAGGGGAATGAAAATTAAAATCACAATGAGATACTGACCCATTGAACAGCTATCATAATTTTTAACGGAAATAACTGTTGGTAAGAATGTCAAGAAACTGGAATTCTTGCATACAGCTGGTTTTTCCACAGTAGCTACTGTGGAAAACAATTTATCAGATTCTCAAAAAGACAGGTACTACATGATCTAGCAATCCTCCTCATTACATAAAAGAAAAGTGTAAGTCCACACAAAAATATGTTTACAAATGTTCATGACAGCATTATTTAGAGAAAGTAAAAACTAAGAAAAAACTTGACTGTCTATCAACTGATGAATGGATAACAAAATGTGTTTTATCCATAAAATAGAATACTACTCAGCCATAAAAAGGAATGAAAGGGCCAGGGGTTTAGCTCAGTGGTATAAGCAGCTGCCTGGCAAGTGTAAGGTCATCAGTTCGATCCCTGGTACCAAAAAATAAAAGGAATGAAGTACTAATACATGATGCAATATGGATGAATCTTGAAAATGCATGCTAAAGGAAAAAAAAAAAAAACAGTCACAGAGAACCATATCAGGTGTGATTCAATATATATGAAATGTTCAGAATACACAAATCCATACAGACAGAACAGGTTAGTAACTCTCAGAGAGTAAGAAAGGGAGGAATCAGGAGATAAGGAAGTTCTTTCAGGAGTGATGGAAATGTTCTGGAACTAGTATGAAGTTTATACAATATTACAAAAATATTAAAATTTCACTGTACAGTTTAAAATAGTTAATACAGTGATACTTGTGTTATACGAAATTTATGTTAATCTTAAAAATGTGAAAATAAACGAAGGCAGTGGTAATGACACTCATTCTGCTCTCCATGAGCAGAATTCTTATTGTGGAGCTTCCCTGAGATCATGATAAACACACAGCAGAGGACACGAGGGAAACCAATACACAGGAGTAAACTAGAATGAGAAAGCAGTAGCCTCAGGATAGGAAAGTGGATTCATGTGTTTAATTAAATCAACTTGTATTTGCATGGTCTATAGTGGTTGTGAACAGCACCAGCTATATTTGTCTTCTAAGGAGATGAAAGAAGCAGGATCCCTCAATTAGCAATGGCTGAACTTTGACCCCTGTCTTGGCTATTCGTTTGGAACAGGATTTTTTCACACAGACAGCTGTGACTCATCATGTGCAGTAAAATCACCTTAATAGGGTATTGCAACCATTAAAAAAAAAAAAAACAGAGACTAAAGATGAACAAAAACATATTGGTTTGCAGGTAATTAGGTTATTATTTACTAGTTTCAGTTAATGAATACATGTGTTTGTAGTAAGATGAGGTTTACATTACATTGCTGTTAATTCTACACCCAAAAAAACTGAAAAAGCAGTTTGCAAGCCTGGGAATGTAGTTCAGTGGTGGAGAGCTTATCTTTCACACGGAAGGCTGTGTTTGATCTCCCACATTAAAACCACCATGACCAGAAACAAAAACAAAACTGGTCTACAGTAACTAAGAAAAAATTAACATTATAAAAGTATAAAACAATCAAATCTTCAGTAAGAAGGAAAAAATTTAAAGGTTCACCAGTCCAAACTTCAGAAATTACACCTGAAGATATGCAGCAAGAAATACCTACAAAATAAACTGCTGAAATTAAAAATACTTAAGTGATTATTTTTCTATTAATCCCTATTCTTGAAGTTCAATATGTATGTAAAAAACAGAAAGTGTAGAAACCAACTTAATTTTTTTTTTAATCTTTTACAGGAAAAAGTTTTAATCAGAAAGTAAGATAGAAGACAGGAAAAATACTTGAATAGTGAGAGGAGACACACCTTGATCAATCAGACTGGCTACCAACAAAAGCACAGGGTAAGGTTTTAAGGATTTGCTTGGGTAGGCCAAGGTCCACATGGTCTGTTATTATCTGAGTCCTGGTTTCATAGTTCAGGTTGAATCCTCATGACTTGAGGAGTAATTCAGTTCCTATGGGAAAACTCTTTGCATCTAAAGGATCAATTTGGTTCCCATAGGAGGAGTCCTTAAAACTTGAAGGAAAATCTCAGCCATGTGAGATGGAATCCAATACAGCCATAGGTTTAGGCCAATGGAGGTTCTGGGCATAAATGAAGGCCCCTGTGAATCTCTTATCCTGGTATCCTCACTCTTGATAATGAGATAAGCCAGGAAAATTTAAGGCAGATAAACCTTGTTTTGCTTTTTGACAGATACTTCCTAAATGATTATATGCAGAGGTGTGAAAAATATGACCACAAAACGAAGGTCAAATTTTGTTTTTTACTTTTAGTAACTGTATTAGCCGGCTTTCCCATTACTCTGTCAAAATACCTGATAGCCACAACTTAAAGGAGGAAACATTTCTTTGACTCACAGTTTCCAGTGGGTTCATTCCACACTGGCTGGCTCCAAGGTAAAGAGCATGGCTGAGGAAGACTGCTCACATTACAGAAACCAGCGAGCAAAAAAAAAGGAGGAGCCAGAGACGGGAATGCACCCTTCCAGGTCACGCCCCAAGTGACCCACCTCCAACCAAGTCCCACATCCTAACAACATGCTCAGATGGATAACACTCCCCATGATCCAATCCCTTCCAACACATGAGACTCTGGGGAGACATTTTACATCTAAACCAGAGCAATCACCTATTAGGCATTTGTTAGTCCAAATGAAGTTACAAAAACCAAACCATTTCTGGGCTTTGGTTTTCAACATCATCAAAGTCCAAAACATTCCTTTTACAACTTGGAAAAAAAACACTAATATTTTATTATCCCCTTTTGGGAGACTTTAATCATTCTAACTTGTTGCATTTGTTAAATACTTAAAATAAATTTAATAAAATTACTTAAAATAATATTACCTTAAAATTTTTTTATTTCATAAATTGAAGATAGTATCTACTATAGAGGACTGGAAGAGACCTTTACAAATTCAATTTTCATTTCATAAATTGAAAAGGAATGTTTTTTATGAAACAGTATCTCAAATCTGCTTTATATGTAGAATGGAAAATGTATTCATTAATAAACAAAC
This sequence comes from Dasyprocta punctata, assembly GCA_004363535.1. Classification (NCBI taxonomy): domain Eukaryota; kingdom Metazoa; phylum Chordata; class Mammalia; order Rodentia; family Dasyproctidae; genus Dasyprocta; species Dasyprocta punctata. The sequence continues at coordinate 10,260 of RJWM01019353.1, forward strand.
CTCAATGCTTCAAATACATAAGGAAGGTGGTACAGTATATAGGTTGTTGGTGATGCTACAATGTTTAATTTCCAAAAATCCAATGACCTGGAACCTCTGATAAATGTTTTTCTCTATATATACATAAACAGTCCAATAAAAAGCTTTTAAAATAATTGACGGGTTTATTAGCAAACCTTTGTATAGATGTTTGAGTTTTGTTTTGTTGTTGTTGTTGCTGTTGTGTGTGTTTTGTTTTTTTTTTTTTTTTTAGAGCATACAGCTGCTATTATTTTGTTTTGGTGTTTGTTTATTTTCTAATTCTAAAATTTAACTTCAGAGGTAAAGAAATTTTTCTGGCTTCATGGTTTTATTCAGTAAATCATCCCTACGAGTAATCCATAGAAGCTCTGGCATATTTACTTCTTCTGTATTCCCCACAATAAACCAGAATAATGCTTTAGACCTTCAAGATCAGCAATGCCCAATAGAACCTTCTTCAAAAAGTTCAAAATGTTCAGTACTTGCACTGCCCAATACAGAAGTCACTTTTCAAATGTGACCACTTTACACTTGAAATGTAGGTGATGCAGTGAAAGTACTGAAGTTCATATTTAGATTAAATTAATTTAGATTTAAATAGCTAAAGGTGGTTACTGGCTACTGTCAAGACAGTGTAGTTCTACATGGCATCTACCATCTTCTACATGGCAGCCATCAGGCTGTGCTTTCTTTTTGTTAGTTATAGCTCATTCTAAAGTATTTGACTTACTGTTCCTACTACAGTCACAAGAAGAAAAAATCTTAAATACAACGGGAAAAAAGAAGAAAAGATCTTTAGCTATTTATCCTTTACATTTGAAAGCTGCCCTTGTTTTATTAGTATCAAAAGATTAAAATGAATAAGCCCATAAATTTGACTAAAAATGATTAAAACCTAGAGAAGCCACAAAAAATTAACAACTCTTACTAATTATAAGCAAACAAGGTTGCAGTATATTTAGAAAAAACAAGATTTCTTTCACAGAGAGAATTAATTGATAGTTAACGCTTAAATATGTTGAAAAAGATTATAAATTATCATGTCTAGCAAGATTTTTCAGTGCTAAAATTTTAAGAATAGTAAACTTTTCCCACAAAATGAGAGTTAAGAAATATTTGTATGTCAGTATTTACCAAACTATAGTATGTAGTTTATGAAACAAAATGGTATGCCACAAAAAAGTATTCATGGTTAAACTGGGAAATGCAAGATTAAGCAAGGCATAAAATAGCTTTGGAGGGGGAAGATGATCACTATACAACCTTTGATAAGATCACTACATGTAAGACAGGAGATTATAGAAGGTTTATAAAACCTATCTGACAAATAAGCATGGAAAATAAAGGTCTATTCAGTATTTCTCAGATTTAGTAACAATCACCTTGGGATGCTTATCAGATATACAGGATATCCAGGATCCTGCCCCAGAGATTCAGATCTAATAGATGTATGGCAACTATCCTAAGAAATTCTTATTGTCTGACAAATTTTAGAAAAACGAGACTAAGTAATTCAGAGCATTCAACAAAAATCTGAAAACAGAATATACCCTTACAAATATAACTGACTGTCACATATAAATGCAACCACAGTACACTTAAAAATAAAAATAGCAAGTGTTAATGGGGGGTGTGTGGAAAAATTGAGACACTGAACTGTTGGTAGGAATGTAATATGATGCAGCTGTTTTAGAAAATAGTGTGATGTTCCCTCAAAAAGTTAAAAATAGAATTATCATATAAGCCAGCAACTCCCATTTCTGGTTACACAGAAGTCCCATCTTAGCCTAAGTGGATATCTGAAACTACAGATAGTACTAAACCCTAAACATGTTTTTTTCTACATGTACACATTTACAATAAAGTTTAACTTATAAATTAGGCATAGTAAAACCTAAAAAAATTAACCAATAATAAAAATTATAACACTATACAGTAATAAGTTATATGAATATGCACTTTCTCAAAATCTTATTGTTCTGTACTTAACTTTCCTCTTCTTGTCATGATCTATTTGAAGCACTTTACAAGTTCTCCTTAACATATCTAAATTTCCAACATAATGACACTTGCACTGGGGTTATTATTAATTACAATGTGAGTAACTTGAACATCAGCACTACAATACTGAATAGTCAACCTGAAAACTGAGGCAGCTGCTAGTAACTACAGGTGAGTAGTATATATAGCATAGGTACACAGGACAAGGGACGATTCATATCTCTGGCTGGAAGAAACACAGCAGCTTGAAATTTCATCATATTACTAAGAATAGTACACAGTTTTGATAACTTACAAACTGTATTTCTGAAATTTGCCATTTAATATATCTGGACAACAGTTGGCCATGGTAACAGAAACAATGGAAAGCAAAATAATAGATAATAAGAGCGTCTATATATATAAAAGAACTGGAAGCAGGTTCCTGAAGAGATAATTGTACTACCATGTTCATAGCTGCATTATCCACAATAATCAAAAGACAGAAGCAACCCAGATGTCTACTGACAGAGTTATGGATGAAGAGAATGTTGAATATAGACAGTGGAGTATTAGTCTTAAGAAGTATAGAAATTCTGACACACCCTATAATATTGTAAGTGAAAAAAGAGTCACAACAGTACCAAACTATATGATTTTATTTACAAGAGGTAAGCAGAGTAGCTAAATTCACTGAGACAGAAAGTGGACAAATGGGGACTTACTGTTTAACACAGTCCCACCAGCTTGAACCACGGGTGGTACAAACAAATCTAATCACTTTTACTGGTCTTTTTACTAATAAAATTAATTTTTTTAAAAACCCACCTGATTGGACAGTCACATGTACCACCAGTGCTTCAAGGTGCCCAATGGTGAGACACATCAACTATAGCCCCATCCTGAATGGGTAATAAATATGATTGGAAGAGCATCTAAAATTACCTCAAAGAAGTAAATTTCCATGTTGTAGTCTATTTCTCATTACGAAAACAAAATACCAGGTGCTGGGTGACTTTTATAAAGCACAGAGATATACTTAGTTTACAGTTATGGAAGCTGAAAGTCCCCAGTCAGGTGGCCCTTTGGTTCAAGCTCTGGTGAGGGCCTGTAGGCAGGCAAATGGCATCACAGCAGGAGCACATGTGGGAGCAAGAGAGAACACTGCAAGAAAGGGAGCCACAGTGAGCGATAGGGACCAGGCTTTCCTCATTTATAACAACCTTCTAACCAACAGGTCCTGGGAGAACCATATTAATCCTTTCCAAACGTAGTACCCTAATAAGCTCCCCCTAGGCTTCACCTCTTAAAAGCCCTAAGACCTCTACACTACCACCCTTAGGACCAAGCCTCCAGCACAAGAACCTCTGAACTAACCAAATCCAAACCATAGCAACACAATTCAGAATATTTCTTAAGTGACAAGAGGTTTGGGGAAGGTCTGTCATGATAAGCCATCTTGTAATTCTGCATTTTCCCCTAACATCATTAGTGCCCAACCATTAAATGTCACTCATCCATGCTGCAAAGCAAACTGATCCCATTCCAAATGGAGGAAAAAAATCAACTTTACTTTTCAGATGAAAAAGTTTTGTTCTGCAATTATGATGACTGATGATGGCATTCTTTAAACAGAAAACCTTTTAAATAAGGTTTTCACTTAGGTGATTAGTCATGTTTGTGGGTTTTTAAAATTGCCAAATAATGAGGGGAAAGCAGAAGAAAATAATCCCTTCATCTAGAAAGACAATCACTAAAAAAATCAATATAAATACATCATATGTACAATTTTACTCTCAAGACATGGGATACTGTCTTATAATGTACTTTATCCACTCAGTATGATTTTTTTTTTTGCTCCATGTCACCAAATACCATTAAAAATTGACACTAACAAAAGGTACCCTACCGTAAATTGAGTAATATTCCAACTACTATACCAGCCCTATGCATAATCCTCACAAGAGGAAGATACTATTATGCTCATTATACTGAGGAGCAAATTACATATCAATATTTAATGATATTTATGGCCAAAGGGGAAATAATCATGATCTTTTCAAATTATGAAGTCAAATTCACAGCACTTTTTCCTATCAGAAACTAGTAATGTGGGAACTGTATTTCCAAATCTATAAATACTCATCTATGGAAAAAATTTAGGGGCATAAAAACTAAATTAAAATAAGTGTACAAAAATATTACAGACAAGGATAAAAATACTGACTACTATAGAGGAATCAAGGGGGGAATTTAAACAGCAGTTTTCAGAAAAAAGTTAAAAGTTCATAAAATCCCTTTCATAATTATAGGACTAAAGCATTCTTGTCTGTGCCCTCTGTACAAAAGTGCAGGTATGCCCCCTCCTTTGTATTCTCTTTAGAAAGAAAGAGACCCCTTTGTGAATGGAACAACATTCTCAATGCCATGTGCTGTAAGACTACAGGCCTACTGTTTGGTTTAAGGCTCCTGGAAACTATATATATATATATATATATATATATATAATCTGTCAGAGGAGAGCTGCATGGTCCTGCAATCCCGTCACACTGTGCAGACATAAATTACAGGTTGTTCCTTTCCCCCTTGGCCTCCCATTCATAAGCACATGCATTCTGCAAAGAAGAGAAGCTTTTCTTCCCCCCACGAGTTTGAAATGGTAATCACTGTAAGTAAAATTCATTCTATGGTGGTTCTTCCTGTCACTTCTAAACTATGTAAATAACTGTTTCAAGGTTACTTCACCTATCAAATAAACTCATGGTTTGTAACAATATTCCAGAATTAGTGATTAGAGTGGCTTGATCTCATTTCATATACAAAACTGGGAGAGAAAAGTACCATCTTTACTAGACTGGTATGCAAACAGGCTAACTTAAAAACTCATAAACTGAAATTACAACTATCACAAATAATTTCTGTTTAAGAAGTGGTTAGATCACTCCTTTTGAAATATCACTACAACTTTCAAGTCTTCAAAAATAAGAAAGCATTCCAAAAGTTCAACAAAGAAAAAATAATGGTCTCTTACTTTCCCTAAATTAACAACACTGACATATTGGGATCTATTTCTAAATTTTATGCAAATTATAATTATAAAAAAAATGAGCCAGCCCCTGAGCACACCCAGGCCACAATCAGGACTTTTCCACAGGTAGCCAGTACAGGTGGTGAGAACAAGCCAGCCCAGCCCCCATGTAAATGCAGGCCACCATCGGGACACTCCTGTGGGTAGCCAGTGCAGGCCAGGAGAACCAGCCAGTCACATGTTGGAGAAGCCACGAGTGTCTGGAGAAGCCTACCCCACACCCACCGCCTTCTGGGGAGCCTGGGTTAGGAGTAACCCAGGTGCCTGACCCATCCCCTTATACTGTCAATGGGTAGCCAACGTGGGAAGTGCCTAGGACCCTACAACTCGCTCATCCAGAAGAACCCAGGAAAATGTCGAAATGAAGGAGCAAAAGGTAATCTCTGGCCTCCAGCCCAAAGAGATCAAGTCCTGGAGACATGGACATGGAAGAAAGTACAAGTCGTACACCTGAAATTTCTGGGATAATGGCAACTGAAGTAAAGAAACTACTTCATGAGTTTCTTGTAAAAGAAATCAGATCAGAAATAATATCTCAGGTAAAAGAAATGACACACATAATAAAAGGGTTGCTGAGTGTATCTAAAGAAGACATAGAACAAAAGAGGAGCATAGGAGAATGAGAGAAACATTGAATGAACAATACAGAGAAGAACTGGAATTCATGAAGCAGACTCAAAGAGATACCCAGAAAATTAAAAATTCCATTGAAAGCTGGCAAAACTGCTTGAAAGAAACTGAAGACAGACTTTCAGACCTTGAAAACAGAATGGCAGCTAGCAAACACGAAAGGAAAGATCTCCTAAAAATAACAAGGAACCAGGAAATAAAAATTCAATTACCACAAGATGAGACAAAGAAAAATAATTAAAGAGTGCCAGGTATCTGCCAGGTGTGGTGGTACATGCTTTTAATCCCAGCACTCGCGAGGCTGAGGTAGGAGAAGCATTGTGAGTTCAAGACTGGCTTGGGCTACAATGTGAGCAAGGCTGGCCTGAACTACATAGTGTGACCCTGTCTCGAAAAAAATAGGGCTGGGACTTTGGCTCAGTGGCTTAAGCACCTGCCGGGCAGGCACAAGATTGTGAGTTCGAGCCCTGGAACCACAAAAAAAAAAAAAAAAAAAAAAAAAAAAAAAAAAAAAAAAAAAAAAAAAAAAAAAAAAAAAAGAGTGCCAGGTATCAGCAAAAAAAGCAGGAGTCAACACAAATGATATAAAGAAACTACAGAAGTAATAGCAGAAAATTTGCCAAGCATAGGAAAAGGACCTAACATACAGAGAAGTGAAGCATATAGAACTCCAGCTAGCCATAACCAAAATAAATCTACACCAAGACATATAATAATCAAGATCCCAGAAATTCAGCACAAGAACAGAATATGAAAGGCTGTTAAAGAAAAGTAACAGATCACCAGTAAATGAAAACCCATCAGAATCATGACAGACTTCTCAACACAAACCATCAAGTCAAAAGCTTGCAGTGGAGTATTTCAAGTCCCGACAGAAAACAACTTTCAACCCAGATTGACGGACACTGCAAAATTACCTTTCAAAATTGATGGAGAAATAAGATATTTCCATGACAAAGAACAACTGAAGGAATTCATGACCATCAAACCAACCCTACAAAGAGTACTGAAGGATATTCTAGAGAGAGATAAAAACAACCACAGTCCCAGGAAAATCAGCAGAGTGTGATCACCGAGTGAGGCAGACAACTGAATGGAGGGGAAAGGTAGGGAGCCAAAGGCAGGAAAAAAGTACGGCAGAGACAAACCAGTGCATGTGGGCCATAACCATTAATGTAGATGGTCTCAATTCACCAATAAAAAGAAACACAGGCAGAGTGGATCAAGAAACAAGATACATTGATATGCGGTATACAACAAACACATTAACGGGAAAGGAAATTCAGAGACTGAAAATCAAAGAAGAGAAAACAACGTTCCATGTGACGAGGAACCAGAAAAAAGCAGGGGTACCTTGCCCATCAATCACAGAATGGATAAGAAAGATACAGCACTTTTATATAATAGAAAGCTACTAAGCTATAAAGAAGGATAATCATGGGGCTCTTGCAGGTAAATGGATGCAACTTGTGATCATGCTCTTAGGTGAAATGGTTCAGACTCACATAGACGAACATCATGTTGTCTCCCTAGTATAAAAAACTGAAGGAGTTAGTGAGATTCAAAATGTACAATAGATACTGTGAAAGTGAAAGGGGAGAAATGTCTAAAAAGGGAAGGTGGCAGCCATTGTTAATTCCCTATTATTTTATTTTAAAGTTCTGCATTGTTTTTGTAGTTTTGTCTTGATTAGTTTTATTCTGTTTTGTTTTATTTTATTTTTTTATATCTGATGGCATGGGCAACTATTTCGAGATAACAAAATATATTATGGTAGCCATTGTTCACTTACTATTGTCTTGTTTTGAAGTCCTGTATCACTTTCACTGTTTTGTTTTGATTGGTTTGATTCTATTCTGTTTTATTTGATTTTATTGGATCTGATGGTATGGGTACCTATTCTGAAAATAAAAAGAGGCATTATGTAGTCACTATTGATTTCCTATTATCTTGTTTTGAAGTCCTGTATCACTTTCACTGTTTTGTTTTGATTGGCTTCATTTGGTTTTATTTTGTTTGGTTTTATTCTCTTAAAAATAAAAAATTTAAAAAAGAAAGAGACAGAGAAAGTGTCAAAAAGAATGTATCCCCCTAAAGCTTCCCATTTCAACAAACAAGGAAGAGCCAAAAGTTTTATGGTCAAAATATTTGTACTAAGGTAAAACAGTTAAGGCACTCAATGTGAAATAATAGTAAGCACATGTTTACTTATGATAAGTAATACCTAAATATGTTCCACATATTAACTTATTTAGTATCTAAAATAATTGCATAAAACATATTTTATCATCAAATTCCTTTTTGCAAATGAGCTAATTAAGGCCCAATAACTTCTACCACTTAGTAGAGTCAGAGCCATGACTGAATGCAGGTAGCCTGATTGTAGGGCCCAAAATCTTAACTACTATGCTATAATGCCACCCAACATGAGTCAAATGGACTACTATGATGCTTACTGTGGCTTGGCACAGTGGCACAGACCGATAGTCCTAGATATTAGGAGGCTGAGGTGGGGAAATTGCTTGAGCACACAAGTGCAAGATCAATCTGTGCAACACAGCAAGACTCCACCTCAAAAACAAAAACATAAACTTTTATTTTCATGTAAGAATGAATCAAAGCTGAGTTTCCAAGCTACTCTTGCTTGTTTTTAATCTACAACATAAAATTTGAGATGCAACTCATGGGGTGGTTGAGAATTCAGTAAGTTAGTACAAACAAAGCACTTAGTATAGCACATAAGCATATCATAAATGTTGGTCACCAGCAGTATAACTCAGTGGCATGGTGCCTGTCTGGCAGGTACAAGGTCCTGAGTTTGATTCCCAGTTCAAGAAAAAAAAAAAGTTGGCCAATATTATTAATCTTTTTTTCTCCCAAATCTCCCTTGAATATTTTTGCTGGTCATATATGTATTCATCCATTCAACAAGCATAAAAGGCTGGGCATGGTAGCACATACCTATAATCACAGTATTCAGGAGGCTGAGGCAGGAGGAGCACTGTGAGTTCAATGCTAACCTGAGCTATACAGTGAGTTTAAAGCCAGCCTGAATTACAAACAGACTCTTTTTTTTTCTCTTTTTCTTCTTCCAGGGGTATGGGGTGGGAGCATAAAAGACCTGCCATATGCAAGATACTATGGACAGTACTGAAGAAATCCAGGTAACACAGACATTCTCTTGAGGATTTTATAATTTATGTGGAAACCCAATATATACCCCACTATGAATCATATGACATAAATGCTATAATAAGGAAGGACTCTGGGAGTACAGGGGAGGGGCTGAGTCATGTGTGAAATATTTTGTGTTTAGGCAAAGAAGAGGTAACGCCATAACCCATGAGAAATACAGTACAGAGTTCAGAAATAACGGACTCAAGAAAAAATACTCAGTAAAGGGTCACTAAAAATGTCCTAGTGAGAAAGACTAAGAAGAGTAAATGTAGTCACACAGAAAATGAGAAAAAAATCAGGAGATGAAGAAACGTACTGATGTGGAACTGAAAATCAATGGAGAGTTCAGTTTTTTAAAAAAATTTAATGGTGTATTGAACTAGACCACAAGTTTATAACCTCATAATGAATGAATAATTGATATATATAGTTCACCAATAAAGTAGAACCATTAAGGTAAGCATTGGTTCTGCCCTCTGAAACCTTTTGTGAGACAAAGGAGAGCAAAAAAGGAACAGATAGAAGAATGATCCTGGGAGAACTCAGATAGGAATCAAATGCCTTGGAAGAACGGTTAATTTTTCCACTCCTACCTAATTAGTGTGCCCATTTACTCAGGCTGTCTTCCCTACGTTCCAGGATTCTTACCAACCAACCTCCCAAACAAGCTGTTCCATGTATCTCACCTCAGGCTTTTAACACTGCTGTTTTTACTTTTTCTTATTTAAATATAAAACAAAAAAATGTGTTTGGTTTTATATATTCTTTGTGGTTGCTGGGTTATTATTCTTACTTCTAGCATGAAGTAACATTTTGGTTCATCTATACATATTTTGACGTAAGAAGTTTTACTTAATTTTCTCTCACCAAGCAATGACACTGGCTTCACCAAGGAATATCATCAAAGTAAGTGCAGAACTTTTTAATACCTCGGAATTATCTTCAAATTGGACATTTCTCCATCCCCTACAAGTCAATTATATTATTCACCAATTTCTGTAGTAGTACTTGATACACAGTAAAATTCAAGATAAGCTGAATCTGAATCTACTTACAATGTTCTAGAACATAATTGCACAAAAGGCAAAGCTCTCAGTGCAATCAATATATGTGTAACATTAAGAAGCAGTCTCTGAGGAAAATCACTAAGGCTAATTTAATTAAAGTGCTTCAAGTAAAAAACAATCTAATCTAAAACACTTGAGAGACATAAGACCTAACTTCTTACCCACACCATCAGAGGTTCTAGCCAGGCTTATGCAAGGCTGGTATAGGTAAGACGAACCCAAGTAACCCAACATCATGTTCTTCAAAGTTCTGCTTGTGCTTTTAAAAGAATCTTGAAAAGTCTTGTACTCTTGTGATACTTTTAGATTAACAACTTAAATTTTTATAATAAACTGAAAGGAATCAAGGTATATAATTTCCAATATAGTACAGTATACATCTACTTTAAATTATTGTTGCAACCCAAGAGCTACAGATTTCACTGACTTAGTGAAAGAAATACATTCACAAAACTAAGCCTGTCCTCATTGTCAAATCAGTAAGTCAAATCAAACTTATTTTTTCCACCAGAAAACTTATTTTTCAATTCAAATAAACGTGCCAATCAGCCATCCTTATAAATGGCCACGCAAGCAATCAAGTTGATTCCAGAAGACATACAATGTCGAGACCCTGCCATCCGTTTGTTACCCTGAACAGTTATGATTCTAACCAAAGCTTGTTTCACTTGCTTTTTTTTTTTTTTTTTTTTTTTTGCGGCACCGGGGATTGAACTCACAGACAGGCGCTTAAGCCACTGAGCCAAACTCCCAGCCCTATCACTTGCTATTTTCAAATTCTCACTCAGAAGCTAAGAATTCTTAAATGGTCCCATTACTGTATGAACCATAGGTTTTTGCTCCTTGAGGCAAAGCATGAAGCTGGGCGGTTACAAGATTTATGCTGGGTGAGAAGCATGGCTGACTGTCACCTGGGAAAAAAGCAATCTGAGAATGGAGGGGTAGGAAAGGAGACTCAGCTTACCACAGGTGCTCTGAGAACCATATCAGGAAGGTGTGAATATGGACATTAAGTCATCTAAATTCTACTGAAACTATTTTGGCACGCAAAATCCTTGGAAAGTTTCCATGAGTCCCCAAATATATATTTAGCCCAGCTTGAAGACAATTTCTCTAAAAAATAGCTCCACAGGGCTTAATTCAAAATTGAAAGATAGGCACACAAAATGTAAAAGCTGTCAATCATAATGTTCTAAGCACAGAAGCAGAGTGAAGATACAGGGCAACGTGTTAGGCAGTTTAGGATATATGACTTCAACACAACTGTGCAGAGTCTGCACTCGAATCAGAACGCCTGGGGTCAAACCTCTTAACTACCAGCCACATGGCTCTGAGTAAGTTTGTTCTTCATCTTTAAAACACAAGTAAGGTGGTGGTGGTGGTGGTGGTGGCAGTGGTGGTGGTGGTGGCAGTGGTGGTGGTGATGATGGTGGTGGTATTGGTGATTCATACTTCACTGTTCTGAATTGTTGTGAGAAACAGACAAATAAAATAAGGCACTTAGCCCAAACCCTAACATGTAGTAAGCATCCAATAAAAGCTAATGGGCCGGGGATTTAGCTCAGGGGCCTTAGCACCTGTCTGGCAGGCATGAGGTTGTGAGTTCAATCCCTGGTACAAATCAGTCACTCAATCAATCAATCTCTAAGATGCATTACATTGTTTGCCAGGGATGTAGCTCAGGGGCCTAAGCACCTGTCTGGCAGGCATGAGGTTGTGAGTTCAATCCTTGATACCAAAAAAAAAAAAAAAAAAGCTAATGGGGTGAGAGAGTTCACAATATTAGGAAGGAAGATTTACCCCAAGGGTAAACCACTGCGTGGTTTTTGTTTGGTTTTTTTGTGTTTTTGTTTTGGTTTGCTTTGGTTTAGCAATTTAGGATACGAAGAAGAAAAGGCTGGCTAGAGGCACCAAATCAACTGAAACAAAATGGAGACATTATTTTTAATTAGAGGTCTGTCCTATGTCCCTAAAAACTGCCTCTCAGGAATGTAACTCTAATCAGAGTAACAGTTATGGCAGAACATACAAGTATTTCCATCTTACTACTGACCCAAGGGATAAACAGTACCAATAAAATTCTGGTTTTTTTAAGCAGGATGTGGAAACACATGCTTATCATAGTCCTAGCTACTAGGGAGGCTGAGGCAGGAGGACCATTTGAGGCCAAGAGTTTGAGACCAGCCTGGACAACACAGTGAGACCCAGTTACAAAACAAAAGCAACAGCAAAAACAATCTGTTTACTTTTTACAAATCTGCTTTTTCAAGTCATTTTCAAATCTTTATCTAATTTGCAAATTTTGTTTCAGGTACCTGCAGGCTCATAGCACACAATACAGTTAACAAAGAAAATGAACTTGAGAAGACTAAATTTAAAAACCCCCATAGCTGTCAAGACAGAGTCTTTTGCAAACCAAGAGATTAGAAATTTAATTTGTGCAAGTATGGAGGGGGCTTCCAGCCATTTTTCAAAAAGAACATAGCACAAAAAAGAATTAATTTGTCTGAATTACCTACAATTAAATCTACAAACATTCTCACTTCTAAAATGGTCTTGAAGTTTGCCTGTGAGTAGACATTCCAAAAAAAAAAAAAATCCCTTGGAAAGGAAAGAATTAACAATGTCCCATAAAGAATAAGGCACTGCTAGCTATCTGCAAAGACTGAACACCATACGAATGCATAACCAAAGTACCGCCCCATAGATCAAGTTCAGGCACAAGCACAGTTAATTCTATTTCATATTTTCAAAACCTTACTAGGTCTGTTTTTAACCTTTGCCTTCCTATCTGCCAACATAAGTTAGAAAACTGAAGATTAAATCTATCAATTGCCTCTGAAAATAAAGATGAAGTACTAAAGTAGAAAAGAAGATACTGTATAGTCTTCCATTCCTTTTGTGGAAGAAGTCCAAATCATGAAAGAAAATGTTAGTTTAGACCAAAAATCGCCCCCAAATGTTCATATGCTATTATCTTGGTCACCGGTCTGGACACTGTTGGGAGGTAGTGGACCCATGAGGAGAAAGCCTACTAGGAGGAAGCTAGGTCACTGGTGCTGTGACCTTAAAGAGGTTACTGAGATCACAGCCCCTCAACCCTACCTCCCAACTGCCATGAGGTGAACAGCCCAAAAACAGCAGAGCCAACCCCCACAGACTGAAATCTCTGAAACTATGAGCCTAAACAAAATCATCTTCCTCTAGAAACCTGACTAACACAGATAACATATCACTACATGCAGCAACAGCAAGTGTACAAAGAAGGTATCATACAGCAAAAATAGCAAGGTAACAGATTCACAGAACCCAAATGCTATATCCATTACATAATGAATTATCTCACTTGTCCTAAAAACAACTTTAGAAGTAATTCTATCTAATAAGTCAAGATGTGACAATTTACTATATATAACCAACATAATTTTTCAAAAGTCAGAAATACCTTTCAATAAATTTGGCTATACTATTATAAATTTGGTAGTCTTGGAGGGAAAATATACTAATCTATGGTAAACAGACCCTTCCCATTACAGGTATCAGAGGTGCTGTTTTTCTAAAGCCATTCAAGCTACCTCTTAGTGTTTGCAACAGAGTTCTATGAGAGATTTTATTTCTGAAAATTCAAAGTTGATTGCAAAAAGAATTAAGATGCGTTATGTACATATACCAACTCACCACAATAAATGTAAACAGTATCTACTGCAAACATATAGTAATAAAAAGATTTCAAATAAAAATTCCAACATATCTATAATTCAGATTTCTACCATATGGAGATAATTTCATAAACTTCTGTAAGTTGAGGCATCTGATGCCACTGCACACTTAAAAGAAATTTGTATCACTGCAATAACACAGTCGTTTAGAAATAACATCCTGGCTAGTTTCATCACATTGAACTTAGTACAAGTTTTGTTATTAACCAATGTAGTTTTCTAAAAGCAATACAAAGTACAGTACATGAAAATTTTATTAAAATGTTAAAAGCTTTTTCATCATGTTCCCTTTGGGAACTAAATTTTAGTAAACTCTGTGTTGTTATGCTTTGTTCTGGGAAACTGGGTAAGTCATTAAACAAAAGAATTAAAAATTGTCACTATACTGTTTTAGTCTCATTCACTTTCTTAATATTGAGTTTAAAAATGCAGTATGAGAAAAGAATACTTGTGAATCAACATCTTTAACACAACTTATTTCTTCAAGACAATAATTTTTGGTTTAGAGCCAAATTTAGAGGAAATTTTCAAGTTTACAACAAAATGAAAATACTAAAAAATATTTGATATATGAAAACAAACCTAACTTTCAGAAGTTTCTCTCACATATATGAGAGGGAGGGCAGAGAGAGACAGACAAGCAGACAGGCTCACAGACCACATACCTGAAAATGTTCCACCTGTCTTTTAAGATTGATTATCTCAATACAAAGGATGATTGTCTTTCCAATATTTCTTTTTTCAACCTTATTGTCTACAGAAGTACCCACATAAGGAGAGCTAGGAGGACACACATACATCATAAATCACAGGGGACAGGTCAGCCCTTTGCCTAGTAAATTCTTCATTCAACACCCTCTCACAGTACAAGGCAGCCTCATCTCTAGAGAATTAACTGCCATGTAATCATCACTTGGATTACTGAGCCCTTCTGTTTCACGTCCAGCTTTTTAAGCACATTGTTTTTCTCCCACTTTACCAAACAGAAAAGCTGAGGGGGAGTCAAATAATCACTAACATACCCTCCCCCCAACAGAACATTTGTTAACAATTTGCCATGTCTGCTTCATCTCTCTACACACAGATAAATGTGTTCTTTTATTCAACCATTTGAAAGTTGCAGAAATTCAAACTTACCCCCAAAAACTTCAGCAGTCATTCCTAAGAATAACATAATCTCTTATAAAACCTATAATACACAATATTACTTAGTATACAGTCTATGTTCAAATTCTCCCAACTAGTAAAAAACAAAATTATTTTTAATTTATTTTAAAGAGAAAAGAACAGAAAAATCAAGAAGCAAACAAACAAAAAACATTAACAAAAGCAAAATGACAACGACAACAACAAAAAACAATGGCAATATAGGATTTCAAAACAAGATGACAGGAATTTAACCATGTTTGTTATATTGCATATTGTTATCCTCAAAGTAATTGCTCAGGCTACCAGATACAGGCATGCAAGATTGATCAAACAATAAAATTTTGCTTTGAGCAGTTTCTTTCCCTTTTACTATATCTATTGTAACTTTTGGATTTTGTTTACTCTTTCAGTTTTTTACACTAGTGAGACAATACGGTGTTTACACACGGAAGACTGATTTATTTCACTTATGAGTGGCTTCTAGTTGCATCCATTTACTATAAAAGCCTCGGGTTTATTGCTCTTTATGGCTGAGTAGTAGTCTATTATATAAAATACCACATCTTTTTTATCCATTCCTCAGTTGATGGACATTTGGGTTGTTTCCAAATTTAGCGATTACAAATTGTGCTGTTATAAACATGGGTGTGTATACATCGCTATGGTATGATGTTTTCAATTCTGCTGAGAAAATACCCAGATGGGGAATAGCTGGGTTGAATGGAGCCTCTAATTCTAGTTTTTTGAGGAATCTCCAGTGATTTCCACACTGGCTGTACCAGTCTACAGTCCCACCAACAATGGAGAAGGGCTCCTTTCTCCTCATAGCTCAGCCAGCATTTGTTATTATTTTGATTCCTTTTTTTTTTGTTTTGTTTTGTTTTTTTGGTAACAGGATCAAACTTACAACCTTACATCTGAGTTGAAGGCAAGTGCTTGAGCCACTGAGCTAAATCCCTGGCCCACTGGTTAATTTCTTGATGTTAGCCATTCTTTCTGGAGTGAGATGACATCTCAGTGTTGCTTTAATTTGCATTTCTCGAATGACAGATGATGTTGAACATTTTCATATATTTATTTGCCATTTGTATTTCTTCCTCTGAGAAGTGTGTATCCATCTCAGATTCCCATTTTTGGATTGGGTCTTTAAATTTGGGGTGCCTGGTTTTTTTCAACTCTCTATACATTCTAGATAAAGGTCCTTTGTCTGAGAGACAGTTGACAAAAATCTTTTCCAAATCTGTGGGTTTCTTTTCACTCTGTTGGTGATTTCTTTCAACATGCAAAAACTTTTTAATAAAATGAGTTCCCAATTGTTGACTCTATGAAGTATCTCCCGTGCAGTTTGGTTTTTGTTCATGAACTCTCTGCCTACCCCTATGTCCTCAAGGTTTCTATCTACTTTGTCTTCCAGTAGGCTTAGTGTTTCTGTCTTAATATTTAGATCTTTGATCCATTTTGACCTTAGTTGACTGAACGGTGATAGGCACGGGTGTAGTTTAAGTCTTCAGCATGTAGAAAGTCAGTTTTTCCAACACCACTTATTAAAGAGGCTATCTTTCTTCCAGTGAACATTCTTGGCCCCTTTATCAAAAATAAAGTGGCTAAGTGAGTTTGTAGTTGTGTCTGTATCTTCTGTTCTGTTCCATTCATCCTGAGGTCTGTTTATTTGCCAGTACCATGCTGATTTTATTATAGCAGCTTTGTAGTACAATTACAAGTCTGAGATTGTGATGCCTCCAGCCTTGCCTTTTTTCCCCAGGATTGCCTTTGCTATTCTCGATCTCTTCTGGTTCCTTATGAATTTTCAGAATGTTTCCTCTAGATCTGTGAGGTGTGCTAATGGTATTTTCATTGGAATAGCATTAAATCTGTATAACAGTTTTGGGAGTATGACCATTTTCACAATGTTGGTTCTTCCTATTCATGAGCAAGGGGTATCTTTCCATTTTCTGAATTCCTCTTCAATTTCTTTTTTCAGAGTACTATAATTTTCAATGTATAAACCTTTTACTTCCTTTGTTAGATAGATTCCTAAGTATTTCATTTTTTTGGATGTTGCTGTGAAGGGTGTGATTTCCCTAATTTCTCTCTCGGCAAGTTGGTTGTTTTTGTACAGGATTGCTATTGACTTTTGAGTACTGACTTTGTACCCAGGTACACTGCTGAATTTGCTTATTAGGTATAGAAGTCTGTTTTGGGGGTCCTCTATGTAGAGTATCATGTCATCTGCAAATAATAATAACTTAAATTCTTCCTTTCCTACCTTTATTCCTTTTTATTTCTCTCTTTTGTCTAATACCTCTGGCTAATGTTTCCAGAACTATACTGAATAGGAGTGGTGATAGTGGACAACCTTGTCTTTTTCCTGATTTAGAATGAAAGCTTTCAGTTTTGACCATTTAGTATGATGTTGGCTGTTGGGTTTTCATACATGGCTTTTATCAAATTGAAGTAAAGACCATCTATTCCAATTTTCTCTAGGGCTTTTACCATGAATGAGTGTTGGACTTCAACAAAAGCTTTTTCTTCATCTAATGAGATGATCATGTGATTTTTGTCTTTCACTGTTAACATGGTGTATTACATTTATTGACTTGCATATGCTGAACCACCCCTGCATCCCTGGGATGAATCCTACTTGGTCATGGTGCATAATCTTCTTGATGATTTTCTGCATTCTGTTTGCTAGTTTTTGTATTGATGATTTTTGCATTTATATTCATTAGAGAGATTGGCCTGTAATTTTCTTTTTTGGTTGGGTCTTTCTGTGGTCTTGGTATCAAGGCAATATTTGCCTCCCAGAATTGTTTCCCTTTCATTTTCATTAAAATGTCTGAGGCGTATTGGTATTTAATTATCCCTAAGTTTCTTGCAGAATTCAGCTGTGAATTCATCAGGACCTGGGCTTTTGCTGGTGGTGGTGGTGGTTAGTTTTTAATTGTTTTCAATTTCATTAACTGACATTGGGCTATTCAGCAGTTTTATCTTCTTGATCCAGCTTTGGTAATTCATATGTTTCTAGGAATCTGTCCATTTCTTCTGAGTTTTTGATCCTATGAGAATAAAGGTTTCCCAAGTAGGTATTGATGATCTTCAGTATTTCCACAGGATCTGTAGTGATTTCATCCTTTTCATTCCTTATTGCATGAATTTGAGTTTTTTCTTTCCTTTTTTTTGATAAGGTTGGCTATGGGTTTATCAATTTTATTTATTCTTTCAAAGAACCAACTTTTTGGTTCATTAATTCTTTGTACTGTTTTCTTAGTCTCTATTGCATTAATTTCTGCTCTGATCTTTAGAATTTCCTCTCTTCTTTGGGTTTAGGTTTGACTTGTTTTTCTTTTTCTAGAAGCTTAAGGTGCAGCATTAGGTTGATTATTTGTGCTTGTTCTGTTTTCCCGATATGAGAATTCACCGCTATAAATTTCCCTATGAGGACTGCTTTCATTGTGTCCCCCAGGTTCTGGTAAGTTGTATTTGCATTTTCATTTGATTGTAGATACTGTTTAATTTCTTCTTTAATTTCTTCTGTGAGCCATTGGTTATTGAGTAGGGTGCTATTTAACTTCCATGTGTTTATGGAACTTTTGCAGTCTTTGTTGTTAATTTCCAATTTCAGTGCACCATGGTCAGATAATATGTACAGGATAATTTCAATCCCTTTGCATTTACTTACACATGTTCTATGGGTTAATACACGGTCTACTTTTTTTTTCTTTTTGTTTTTTTTTTTTTGCAGTACCAGGGCTCAAATTCACAACCTCACACCTGCCTGGCAGGTGTTTAAGCCACTGAGCCAAAGTCCCAGCCCTATCTTTTTCGAGACTGGCTCGCACTATGTAGTTCAGGCCAGCCTTGCTCATGTTGTAGCCCAAGCGGTCTCAAACACACAATGCTCCTCCTACCTCAGCCTCCCGAGTGCTGGGATTAAAGGCATAAGCCACCACGCCTGGCTTATATGGTCTATTTTAGAGATCATTCCATGTGCAGCTGAGAAAAACATGTATTCCAATGTTGCTCGGTGGAACACTCTGTAATGTCTACTAAGTTCACTTGTTCACAAGTTTGATTCAGTTGTTAGTTCTTTGATGATTTTTCATCTAGTTGATCTCTCTCTTTGTGACAATGAGGTGTCAAGGTCCCCCATTATAATTGTGTCATTGCTTATTTGATTTTCCACATCTGTTAATATTTATCTTGCATAGTCAGGTGCTCCAAGATTTGGTTCATATATATTTACAATTGTTTTCTCTTCCTCTTAAAGTTTTGCCCTAACAAGTATGCAGTGACCTTCTTTATCTCTTTCAATCATTCTTGGTTTGAAGTACACAATATCTGCTATCCCTCCTTTTTTCTGGATTCCTGTTACATGGAATACTGTGTTCTATCCTTTGACTTTCAGTTTATGAATTTCCTTTTGAGTTAAATGTGTTTGTTGTATACAACACATTGTTGGATTTTGTTTCTTGATCCGCTCTGCGAGTCTGTTTCTTTTGATCGGTGAATCAATGTCATTTATGTTAATGGTTATAACTGATATGTACTGGATTATCTTTGTCATGTTGTCTTTCTGCAATTGGTTCCATACTTTTCCCCTCTGTTTAATACCTAGTCCTGCTTGTTGGCTTATTTGTTGTTGTTCTTGGAATTGTGGTCATTTTTATCTCTTTCTAGAATGTCTTTCAGTACTCTTTCTAGAGTTGGTTGGGTGGTCATGAAGTTCTTCAATTGTTCCTTGTCATGGAAGAATCTTATTTCTCCATTGATTTTGAAAGATACTTTTGCAGAGTACATCAACTCTGGGTTGGAAGTTGTTTTCTTTCAGTACTTGAAATATTTCACTCCATGCTCTTCTTGACTTGATGGTTTGTGTTGAGAAGTCTCCTGTGATTCTAATTGGCTTTCCTTTATAGGTAATCTGTTTCTTTTCTCTAGCAGGTTTAATATTCTGTTGTTATGCTAAATTTCTGGGATCTTGATTATTACATGTCGAGGTGCAGATTTATTTTGGTTATGGCTGGTTGGTGTTTCATATGCCTTGCTTATCTGTATGCCTGGTTCTTTTCCCATGTTTGGGAAATTTTCTGCTATTTCTTCTGTAAATAGTCTTTTTATGTCATTCAAGCTGTCTTTTTCATTGACAGCTATCAGTTTATATTGTTTCTCTTTGCATCATCTTAAAGCTGTTGAATTGTTATTTCCTGATTCCTTGTTATTTTTAAGAGATCTTTCCTTTCATGATCACTATCTGTAATCCTGTCTTCAAGGTCTGAGAGTCTGTCTTCAATTTCATTTATATGGCTTTGCCAGCTTTCAATGGAATTTTTGATTTCCTGTATATCTCCTTGAATCTGTTTCATGTATTTTAATTGTTTCCTGTATTGTTCAATCAAGGTTTCCATCATTTTTCTATGCTCCTCTGTTTTTTTATCTATGTCTTCTTTGGATAGACTCACCAATTCTTTCATTATGTTTGTCAATTCTGTTTTATCTGAGAGATTATTTCTGATCTGATTTCCTTTACAGTTTCCTGGAGTTGTTTATTTACTTTCATTGCTATCATTTCAGAAATTTCAGAAGTGTGGTTTCCAATTTCATCCATATCTATGTCTCCTGTACTAGAGCTGAATGAGTTGGAAGTTTGAGATTGTGTTTTACTCTTTCATTTTTTTCATTTTCTTATGTTTCTCTGAATCAGTTGGATGCTAAGTCCTAGGTGCTTCCTGCACTGGCAGCTTGTCTGGAAATGGGCCTCACTGAGGGTTGCCAATGGCTGTGGGTCTCTGGGTGTGGATTCCCAATCCTTGCATGCTTCAGAGATGGTTCCCAGGTGTGGGCAGGTCACTGGGCGCAGCTTCCCAGTCCTTATAGGCCTCACTGTGGGTTCTCAGATGACGATGGGTGGCTGGGCATAGACTCC
Organism: Dasyprocta punctata; assembly: GCA_004363535.1. Taxonomy (NCBI): domain Eukaryota; kingdom Metazoa; phylum Chordata; class Mammalia; order Rodentia; family Dasyproctidae; genus Dasyprocta; species Dasyprocta punctata. Next base: position 31,014 of record RJWM01019353.1, read on the forward strand.
CAGTCCCCACGGGCCTCCGAGGTAGTTCCTGGGTGTGGGCAGGTCACTGGGTGCAGATTTCCAATCCCCACAGGCCTCAATGAGGGTTCCCAGATGACTGCAGGTCACTGGGTGCAGCTACCTAGTCCCCAGGAGCCTCACCCACGGTTCCTGGGTATGTGGGGGGGGGTAATTGGGCACAGCTTCCCAGTCCCTGTGGGCCTCACTGTGGGGTCCTGGATGACCATTGGTCACTGGGCATAGACTCTCGGTCTCTGTGGGCCACAGAGATGGTTGAAAAACAAATTGTTACCTGGGCGTTGTAGCGCACACCTGTAATAACAGCACTCAGGAAGCTGAGACAGAGGATCATTGTGAGTTCAAGACCAGCTTGGTTACAAAGTGAGCTCAATGTCAGCCTGAACTGCATAGCAAGACCCTTTCTCAAAAAGAAAAAAAAAAAAAAAAAAAAAAAAAGACCAAAACATACTTGTTATTCTTCCTCCTTCAACCTTGAGTCAGATTAAGTTCAACTATCCTAACTATATGTCTCTTTAATTTCCTTTTGCCTAGGGATCACTCACATATACATCTTTTTTTTTTTTTTAATAACAAGAACTTATTTTAAAGTCCCAGAAATGCATCTAGTAAATGATCTCATATTTGGAATTGATATGACTGCTTTCCAGTTAGGATCATTTGCCCCATTTCTCTAGTCTCTGAGTTTCCTAAAACTTCCCTGAAATTCAGTTCAAGCTTGATTAGATTCAAATTAAACATTTTATCAAGAATACTTCCTGAGCCAGGCGTGGTGGTGCACGCCTTTAATCCCAGCACTCGGGAGGCTGAGGTAGGAGAAGCGTTGTGAGTTCGAGGCCGGCTTGGGCTACAATGCGAGCACAAGGCCGGCCTGAGCTACATAGTGCAACCCTGCCTCAAAAAACTAGGGCCGGGAGTTTGGCTCAGCGGCTTAAGCGCCTGCCCTGGCAGGCGCGAGGTTGTGAGTTCAATCCCTGGTGCCGCAAAAAAAAAAAAAAAGAATACTTCCTGGATGAAGTATATGTCATCCATATGAGTGTGTGTGTCCATGCACACTCGCATGCTATGTAATACAAAGACACAAAGTTAGGATCACTTGATTAAGTCCTGGCTATCTTGTTACATTAAAAACTGGTGATCAGCTTAACACCTGCTGAATTAAATCAGCATGGTGCTGAGTATAGATGGCCCACCTGAGGAAAGTTGCCAGCATATAAGGATATGTGGAAAGGATGAGTGTAGCATTGTGGGTTCTCCTAAGTGTTGTTGTTTGGAGCTGTTTGTTCTCCTGGAAGAGCTTGTCATGCTGGTTCCCCTGATATGAACTCAGCTGTTACCACTGGAGGGGCTCAGAACCTTGTTGCTGAGAATGACTGCAGTTCACATTGGGGCAGCTCTGGTCCTTACCTTGAGCATCACTTCCTGGCTCTAGAGGGGAAGATGTGTGCTATATAATCTCTGGACGTTTGTCATGCTGGCTCCCTGATATGTACTCAGTTGTTCTCATCACTGGAGGAGCTCAGGACCTCACTGTTGCAAAGGATGGCTGTGGCACTTTTTAGGAGAGCCCTGGTCCTTATTTTGAGCATTGCTTCTTGGCTCCAGTACAGAGCCCTCAACCAACTGGCACAGATCCTTCATCCCACTGGCATATACATTTTAGTTTCCACCTCTGACCTTTAGGCCTTCCCAGAGCAGATCCATGGAACAGACTTGCATGAGTCATTGTCATGGGCCCTAGGTCTTCAGCTGGACTCCTGCAGGACATTGCTGTGGGATCCAGGTCCTCGGCTGGATTTTCTAGGTCTTTAGTGTTGTGGACAGATTTCCTGCACTTTCTTGTATCTAATTCTGGGTGACCATTATAAAATAATATTAAAAATTGCATCCTGCATGTAATTTTTCTCCTTGCAACCCCTGACTATAACATATCTGATTACTCCACTGCCAAGGTAAAGATACCCACTGCAACTGTGGGGCCATGCACGGATCCCACTCTCCAAGAATCTTTCATTGACCCCATATTCTGTACCCATTAGTGATCCTTGTATAATCTACATTATACACAGCACCGCAAAATAGTGGTTTTCTTCAGTTGTGTATACTTGTTAGAAAGCATTCTACTATGGGCTGGTGATACAGCAAAGAGGTACAGCACTTGTCTAGCATGGGTAATACCCTGGACTCTATCACCAGCACAGACAGACAGACAGACACACACACACACACACACACACACACACATACACACACACACACACAGAGTTTCAGTCAATTAGAGTTCTTATTCTTTCTTAATATTTAAACTGTCCCAAATTTGACAAGTATAAGTCTCTTCAAGCTGCTGTTTCGTTTTGTTTCGTTTTGTTTTGTGTTTTGGTACCAAGAATCAAACTCAGGAACTTGCACTTTCCAGGCAGGCACTGCATGCCACTGAGCTGTATCCATGGCCCAGGCTGCTGATTTTTAAAGTCTTGACCTAAATACATGATTTAATTCATCACTTTTCTTAAAGGTTATTTACCTACTGAAGAAATTAACCATTCATTCAGTCATTTAACTAAATTCAAAAATATTTGCTGAGCACTGACATGTACTAGATGATTTTTTTTAGTGTTGGCATATACTAATAAATAAACAGCAGAACCCCTATCACCATGGAGGCACACGTGAAGTTCGTGAAGATAGACAAGAAATTATACAGTGTTTCATATAATGGTAAATGCTCAGAAGAAAAATAAAGCAGAACAAGGGATGAAGAATGATAGGGATTTGGTATGTGAGAGAGGATAAAGAAAGCCTCCTCCAATAAAATGACACTGGGCAGACCCAAATGAATTTACTGGGACAAAGCTCACAGTAACTAGAGAAAAATCGAAAGCACTGGTGACAGTGCAAAGGGTCTGTGCACAGTATTTGAGAACCAGCCAGCAGGCAGTGTAACAGAAGTCCAGCTAACTGGGGTTAGTTGTAGGAGATAAGATCAAAGAAGAATTGTTACCATGAATTAATTTAGAGCAGGGGACTGAGCATTGCACTTTGACTGGGTTGAAGGGCTCCCAGAAGAATATGAACATGTCCTAACTCCTGGAACTTGTGAGTATGACCTTATTTGGATAAAGGATCTTTGCAGATGTAACTAAGTTAGTTAATAATTTCATGATGAGATCATTCTATATTATCTGGGTGGCCCTTAAATCCAAAGATAACTGACTTTGTAAGAGACAGAATAGAGCACACAAAGAAAAGGCCACATGAAGATGGACGCAGAATGGAATCACCACTAAACATTAGTAAAAGTTAGGCCTAAACAGATTAATCAGAAGACTCAATATTATTAAGAAACCAAATCAGTCAGTAAGAGTCACTTTTGGAAAGGGAAGAGTAGAGAAGAGGAGAATTATTTCTTGAACATCTATTTTATCTTAATTCTCAGAACATTGGTGCTTAAACTGTGGTCTCAGGAGCAGCAGCTTCAGCATCCTGTGGATCTTATTAGCAATAGTGTGTGTGTGTGTGTGTGTGTGTGTATCACACAACCAGGTCTGTAGCAAGGAATGAATACCCATTCTCAAGACAGCTACTATGAGACATGAATAAATATATGGGCTATGTCCAGACCATGTATACAAATATAGCCATGATCCACAACCTGCAGCAACAAGCCCAGGCAGCCAATCCACTGCAACAATAACCAGTTCAGTTTAAGCCAAACAATAATCCCCATAACAACCAGGCCAAAAACATCATTTGACTAACTGACAGCTTTCCTCATTTCTGCTCCCACTTCCATTTTAGGACCGACACGGAAAGCCAAAAGTGTACCATTAATCATAAAGGACACTGTGCCTCCACTGACCACCTGCAGCTCCCCCTTGCAAACAGCCTTCAGTCACTGCGTACTCAAAGCCTTCCTTTCTTTCTTTCCTCTGTAAAGTTTCCCTATTTTTCTGCTTTCCTTTGAATTTTTGTCAAACGCAATAGTCAGTGGTGGCTGAGTCCCTCACTACACATAGCAAGCTCTGAATAAGCAGCCATTGGTCATTCTCATTTGGGTGGTCTTCATTTATTTCCACAACTATCAGAAAACATGTTAAAATTCCCAATTTTTGTGTGCATGTGTTTTTGTTTTGTATCAAAATTCCTTCTCCTGAGACAGCCTGGTATGGGTGGGGGAGGCAGAAATGGAACCAGAGACAAGGACCTCCATTTCAAGATCTGACTCCTCTAGCTATGACCTCACCCAAGTTCTATAGTTTCCATGCATCAGTATCCTCACTGATGTCCTCAATGAGCCAACAACGATCACCTGCTGCCCAGGGCTGCCATAAGAAGAGAGGATGAAGAAACAAAAAGGGGCACTCTATCTGGCACAAAGTAAGAGTGCAATGAAGTTTGCTCCTGTCAGCTTTGAAATATTTATTCCTATGATTCAATAACCTGTTGCTATCAACTTGGGGGACAGTTTTTTGTTTTTGTTTGAGACAAGTCCCTCAGGAAAAAAAAATATATGAGTGCTCTACCATGGGCATACTGTTCTCACAAGTAACAGAAAACCAGAGAGCCACTTCATATAAAGTCACATGAATAGAACCAAAGCACATCCAGGACTCAAAAAGACTGAATTCGCACTGACAAATAAAACTTAAGAAACCAGGCTCTCTCAGGAAATTCTGGGTATGATTATGTACATTCTTCTCTCAGTTGGCGCCCTCTAATTACTCAGCCAGCACATGGTCACTCCAAGATAGTAATGATCTATAACTTAAAGGGGATTTCGGTTACAGGTGTACTCTGTTAAAACTCACTTAATGGTACAGAGGTCACTATATGCAATGGATCTCTTTTCATTTTGTCTCCCTCATTAAATTGTGACATCTCAAGGGAAAAAAAGGAAATCATGTTCAACTCTAAATTCACAACACTGGGTAGCTGAATCTTAAAAGATGTTAAGAATTTGAGAAATTATATGTATTGGGGTTTAGTCTGAAGGATGTGTTTAAAAGTTCTCATTTTAATTAACTTGTATTCTAGTGAATTAATATAAACGTTTAAATTTAACTTAAAAAAGCAACTGTTTATAAGCAAACAATTAGTGACTTAATTAGTCCGCAACTATTTGGTATACATGGCCCTACCACCACCTAGTGGAAGTCAGTGCATATTACCACATTTAGACTTCCCTCATGCAGACAAAGAATCTCCAAATGGGTTGATGGGCCAAGAGCAAACACATTCCAACCATATTTAGCAGGTATCTGTTGTGTTCTGGCAACTAAGCCAGATTATACAAGAACAGATATAGCACTTGTCAATTTTTTTTTGTTTTGTTTTTTTGGGTTTTTTAAATTATTTTTTTAAGATATTAAAATCCAATGAAATGTAACAGAACGAAGACAATCAAAACAAAGCAGTAGAACTGGTACAGAACCTCTAAGAAAGACACTATAAAAACCATAGCTACTAAGGTATATCTTGTTATTTTCTGAATAGTTGACCTTTCCAACAGGTATAGTAAAATCTAACCAAAAAAAAAAAAAAAACAATAAAACCAATAAAAACAGAGTATAAAATAAGGCCAAAAAACAAAACAAAACAAAACAAAATTAATCAGAATAAAGCAAAACAACAAGAACAATATTGGGCCTCGAAGACAAGACAGAATCCCCCATTTTTGCTACACTGCGCACTGTCATCTTCCAAAGAGATGCCCAGACTGCCAGCCCCAGGCCTGCAAAATGAACAAAACAATAATAGTATCCAGAGCCGGGCATGGTGGCGCACGCCTTTAATCCCAGCACTCGGGAGGCTGAGGTAGGAGGAGCGTTGTGAGTTCGAGGCTGGCTTGGGCTACAATGCGAGTGCAAGGTTGGCCTGAGCTACACAGTGCGACCCTGCCTCAAAAAGCCAGGGCCAGGAGTTTGACTCAGTGACCTAAGCACCTGTCTGACAGGCGTGAGGTTGCGAGTTCAATCCCTGGTGCCGCAAAAAAAAAAAAAAAAACAAATAGCATCCATCTGATCTATGTACCTTAGTTGCTATCAATGTAGCCAGACCTCCGAACCAGCAGGTTGCTTTACACCGGGGCGGGGTGGGCTTTGTCCTTGACTCTTAGCCCATGCATCGGTAGGCGTGGGGCGGGGGCATGTTTCTCTTCCTGGGGTCCACGCCAGTCACACAGGCCCCCAGAAGGCAGTCTTACTTGTGTCGTGGTTGGAGGCGCTCAGGCCCGGCTGGGCAGGCTCCCAAGAAGCCCATTTCTTTCTCCTCCTGGGGTCCATGCCGGTTGTGCAGGCCCCCGGAAGGCAGTTCCCTTGTCAATTTTGATCAGTGCTGTATTCCTAGAGCTAAGAAGAGTACTTTGGTGTCTTACAATAAGTATTTATTGGCTCACAGACTACATTCAGGTAAATCATTCAGCCACTCAAGAGCAATGATATTCCAGACAGTGGAATATTATTCAGCACTAAAAAGAAATGAGCCTGTAAGCCATAAAAAAGCATGGAAAAACCTTCAGTGCATACTTTACATGAAAGGAACCTGAAAGGGATACACACTGTATGATTCCAAATACAGTAAAACCTTGGATTGCAAATAACTTGTTCTGTAAGTGTTCCACAAGACAAACATTTCTAACAAATTTAAACTTGATAAATGCAGGATGTCTTGCAATACAAGTACTATGTGATGCCAAATGTCACACGATCGCAACTGAGTCAGTGGTTCTTGTGTCTCTCCCCCCTCCATCCTCTTCCCTTCTCCCCTCTTGATCTCTCTCTCTCTCTCTCTCTCTCTCTCTCTCAACTCCTTCCCTCCCTTCCTTTCTTCCTGCGGGACTGTGAGTGACTGTCTCCCAACAGCAACGGGTTATAGAAGAGATCTCATCTACAGAAAAGAAAAAGGCAAAGGAATCTCCCACTTCAAATGAGATTAGGAGCTGGGCAGTGCATGTCTGTAATCCCAGCACTCAGGAGGCTGAGACAAGAGAACTTCAGTGAGTTCAAGGCCAGTCTGCACTACAAAGTGAGGCTGTCTCAACACAAACAAACAAACAGATGAGATAAGAGAGATGTGTGAAATGTGGGAAACAGTGCTAAGTTTCATAGAAAAACACCATCCCAATCAGGCTGTAGCAGTGTGAGCAGTGTGAGCAACAAACACATTCAATGACAATGCAAGGTCACATTTCTGCAAAATCCTTAAAAGGAAGCAAAACTAAATGTCACTGGATAGGCTCCTTGTTAAAGTTGCATGAGAAGAAAGATTCTATTGAATAGCAGTGATTCGTTAGTGATAATGACACAATAACCCTTCTCTCTTGTCTCCCTCAAGTCGGCCATGAAGGTTTTCAAAGGTAGGTGCAGGGTGATTTATTTTTCTTTATATTTGTATTATTTTGTATGATATTACAGTATTGTAATAATTTTTATAGGAATATTTTGGGTGGTAAAGGAAATTATCTAAGTTTCTATTATTTCTTACAGGGAAATTCACTTTGATATACAAGTGCTTTGGATTGCAAGTTCTTTTCCAGAATGAATTATGCACACAAATCAAGGTTTTACTGTATACGACATTCAGGAAAAGAAAACTATGGAGACAACAAAAAGTTCAGTAGGTGTCAGGATTTACAGGGAGGGAGGAGTAAACAGCAGAGCATGGTATTTTTGAGCAGTGATACACTCGTCAAAATGCACAGAATTATGTGAATTATGGACTTGGATAATAACAATACAACTTGTGAGTTCATGAATTGTAATGAGGTGGGTTTGAGACAGTGAGGGAGACTGTGAGTGTGTGGGAGAAGGGGAGTAATGAAAACTCCTTTTCTCTCAATTTTGCTATATATCTAACACTCCTTTAAAAAGAAAATCTAGCCGGGCGTGGTGGCGCACGCCTTTAATCCCAGCACTCGGGAGGCTGAGGTAGGAGGAGCGTTGTGAGTTCGAGGCCGGCTTGGGCTACAACGCGAGCACAAGGCCGGCCTGAGCTACATAGTGCGACCCTGCCTCAAAAAACCAGGGCCGGGAGTTTGGCTCAGCGGCTTAAGCGCCTGCCCTGGCAGGTGTGAGGT
>RJWM01019354.1:0-39227 GCA_004363535.1 Dasyprocta punctata
TTTGGTACTGTTTGGTACAGGTACTGTCTGCCAAGTTTCTCCACTGTAAAGTTATTCTTTTCTCTCCTTCCCAAACTGCACTCTTTGGAATGAAGTGTCTGTCTGTCAGTCTGTCTCTCTCTTTCCGTCGCTCTTTGTCTCTATCTCTCTGTCTTCCTCCCTCTCTGTCTCAGAATTCAACAAATTTATATTAAATATACCAAGGTAAGAACAAAATTCACATGAGACAGAGATGGGGACGGGGAGTTTATCGTCCTGTTGCTATTCTATGCTCTTCAACTGAGTACAGTCCCCGTGTACAGTCAACCACAGCAGAGTACGATGTGCACAGAAGAGTACAACTAAAGGTGCGTTTCAGCTCATCTTCACAGACTACATGAAACCAATATTCAGTTCAACAAATAAAATGTTATCGACCATCTGGGAATGCTCCTCACACTTGCTTGATCCTTGACATTGTTTCTTCCCCAACCCAGTGTGTCCAGGCTCGTTAGCTGTAAAAGCATACGTAAGCCTTGCCATGGTTTAAATCTCATAGAAATGGACTTCTATCATATGTATTCCATAGTGCATGGCTTCTTTCACTCAGTATTCCTTTGGGGGCTGGAGCTGGAGAGACAGTCGTTGATGTTATTCTGTGTGACTGTAGATTATGGCTATGTAGCATTAATATATATTGTGCAGATACACAATGCATTTTCCTGTGTGTGGCTGTAGATCTTCCTAACTGGTGTATAAGTGAAAGTCTTGCAGTGTGAATGCACACATGTGAATGTGTACCTGAGTTACTCACAGTGTGACCACACTGCAGGCACTTGTGTTTTCTTCTGTTGGTGTGTATTTAGCAGTTTGCACCTTGGGATAATATGGATACTGCCACTATAGAATTCAGGCATATGGCTTACAGTGAACACACACACACACACACACACACACACACACACACACACATTCATGTTGATTTTATAGCAAAGAACAAAATGGCTGGGTCACAGCATACAACTATGGTCATTTTAAGTATACAATGAAATTTGCCAGAGAGCTGTACCTGCTTACCCCCTCACCAGTAGGGGATGAAAATACTCTTTTTCTACATTTTTGGTAACACTTTGAATCATTTGCCTTTCTCATTTGTGGATACTGTAGTTTGCAATTGAAATTTTATTTTTAATTTTGAATATTACTATTTAAGATGAGAACATTTTTGCATTTTTTTTGTCATTTGGATATTATCCCACGTAGAGCTTCTTTTGTGAAAATAATTTCAGATTTCTTTGCTCTTTTTCTGTATCGAGTTGGCTTTCTTATCTATTTGTAGGATATGTGTGTGAGAGGATGTTTATGTATTCTGGATATGGGTCCTTTGTTGAATATCTTTTTAAAAATATCTTCACCTCTGTGGGTTAACTGTTTTTCTTTTTCATAATGGGGCTTGAACTCACAGCCTCATGCCTGCCTGGCAGGCGCTTAAGCCACTGAGCCAAACCCCCAGCCCTATTTTTTTCGAGACAGGGTCGCACTATGTAGTTCAGGTGGGCTTTGCTCATGTTGCAGCCCAAGCTGGTCTCGAACTCACAACGCTCCTCCTACCTCAGCTTCCTGAGGGTTAACTTTTCATATTGTCTTGTTTTCAAGGTAGTGAAGACAATCTATTTAAAACTTTTTTATTCATGCATATTTGTGATATATAATGAATATATTTGTGGTGGGGATTTGGTACAAAACTATATCACGTATTAGTTCTTTTTACTTCCCCTTGACAATGTCTTAGCTGTGACTTTTGGTGAATGAATTCTAAAACTTTAATATAATTTATCATATTTTGTTTTTGATGACCACCCTATATTTTCAGTTTAAGGAAAGCCTTGCTTTACTCCAAGGTCAGACAGATGATCTCAAAAAGAGATTGACAAACTGTGGTCTATAACCCACATCCAGGGCCATCTGTTTTTATGAATAAGGTTTTATGGGAGCACAGAGAGGATCACTCACTCATATACTGCTCATGACTTGCTTTTGTGCTACCATGGCAGACAGTTGATCAAGATCAACTGTATGATCTGCAAAGGCTAAAATGTTTACTATTTAGTCCTTAAGAAAAGTTTGCCAACCTGGATTCTAGAAGGGTTATTTTAAATTTTACACTTGGATTTGCAATTCATCTACAACAAAATTTTATGTATGTTTTGACAGTACTAAAGATTCACTTTTTTCCTCATGAGGCTATCCCATTTATAGCTTGAAAATCAATCCTTTTCCTCTTGCACCACAATACTACTTTGTCATAAATATGGTGACCAGTACATGTGGATCTGTGTCAAAGTGGGCTCTGTATTCTGTTCTATTGATTTATTGCTCTCTAGCCTTCTGCCAAGACTGTAGTGTCTTAACTGCTACTGCCTTATAATAGGCTTTATCTGGTATGTAAATCCACCAGAAAACTTCGGCTTTTCTTGGTCCTTTGCATTTCCATATAAATTTTAGAAAGCTAAATATCAAATTTTCCAAATATCTTAATTGTTAGGGAAATAGAATAACTGGATTCCATTTTTAGAAATACGTTTTTCAGCTATTAAAAGAATTCTCCAAAGTAAATCGTAAGTGTAAAATTTTTAAAATTTAGATAGTGAATGGTATCTCTAATGTATTACTTTTATTTCTATATTTAATATTTTGTTTTATAAGGTAGAACATTGATATAAAATCTAGACGATCTGTGATGCTGTCGTAAAAAAGTATTTTTGGAAACTGAATTCAATTTTAAGATTTCCTGTTGAAAATTCTTAAGGTAACCACTGCAATTTCAGTGTGGTAAGGATACAGATACTATTCTTCAAAAAAACACAAGCTTCTCTGTTAGCTTCAGAGGTCCTAGGAGAAGATCCTCCTGAACACTTCTTATCAGGTCCATACTGGTTTTTGTTTTTGTTTTTTTTTTTCTAAAAGCTGTGGTTTGATGAGGTCTATTTTAAAAGTAATATTGTCTTCTAACCTAACAGGCAGCAGTTGTAGGTTAATAGATACTTGACTCCTTCTCCATAAATCTAGTGAAATTTAGTGGTGCTTTTAGCTGACATTAGGTAACACATTAGAGGCATACTACTTTTTCTACTCACTTCATACTAGCACCTGCATGCGACCAGGAAAGTCTTTTCTCCTCTCCTTTCACTCATTCTTCGAGGAAGTTTTCCACTCCTTCATCTATTCCTCCTCTAGGTATGTAAGGACATCTCTCAGCAAATCCTACTGCTCTTTGATTATAGCTTCCTCCCCATTCCTACTTCTAGCCTGAAAGCCCCTTGAGGCCTGAAGAGATTTCACATATATGTGAATCATGATGTAAAACACATTGGGGATCAATAAGAATTTATGGATGAATAAATGAACAGAAGAATCTCTCCTGGAGTGGCATAATATTACCCTTTATGGGCTAATAATATTAATTTTTGATTACATACATAATAGAGTCTTTAAGTGCCTATGTTTAGCCTATCAGCTTGTCCTATAATATTCTTACAGAAATATCAAATGAATCTTAACAATAGGCAAGAAATTGTAGTATCTAAATACACATGCAACACAGTGTCCTAAAAATATGGAAAATGAAATTGACCCATATACATATAAATAATGATCCCTTTTACCTGAAAGAATTATTAACTTTATAAAGAATGTTGCCGACTTGTAAGTAATTCCGATTACCTTAGTCTATTTCTAAAAATAAAACTTCTTGTTTTGCAGACTATAATATGTAGTGCACTGTATTTTATTCCTCTCAAAGGTGATAATCAGCTTTGTTTATTTCATTTCCTTTGGATCTTGGAAGTAAATCTACTTGTCAGGTCATCAGTGAAATCTTTCATAGTCATCTACTGACACGGAAGGTTTCTTGTGGTTTCAGTTTGGACTGTCCCCCCAAATTCTCTTGCAATCCAAGATGGGCCTTTGGGAAGGTGGTTGGGTCAGGGGTCACTGAACTCCCTGGTGGATTCATCCTCTAGTGAGTTCAGCAGCAGAGCATGCTGTCAAGACGTAGGGCATGGTAAAAGACAGGTCACTGGAGTCCTGACCGGGAAAGGTGTGTCTCCCTCCCAGGTTCCTCCCTTTGCTCTCTGCTTCCTGACTTCCCTGAGCTGAGCAGTTCCCCTCCATCCAGACCCTTTCCTCATTCCCTTCCTGCCTTGCAGCCAGCTAGCTACAGAATGAGTCCTCTAAAAACCATGTGCCAAAATAAACCTGTCTTACTTTAAAATGAGTGGGTGTCAGCATGGAATTGTGCCTCACTGTAGAGAAAGGTGACTAAGACCATATCCTTAACACAAAGGCAAAACAGGTGCTAAGTCTCCAGGTAGCCCCTGAGTTCTCCACAGCTCAGCCTGCTTACCTGCTGCTTCTTTCCCCATTCCTTTCATTTTTGGATTATTGATAATGACATGATATCTCCTGGCATATATACCAACATTTTCAGAATTTACTCCTGCCTAAAGGAACTTGAAGTCAAATGAGCCATTACAATTCATTTTTCTCAACTTGCTGCTTGAAATGGTGCTAAGAAGGCATCCCTGCTGTTGCCTCTGTTTGCTGACTTACAGGGTTCACTGAACATGGTTTTAAAACTTGGATCTACTCTAGGTAAGACGTCTCCAGGAGAGTGTGAAAGAGGATATGGCACCTGTCTGCTCAGTGCCTAAAAATAGATTTTATATAATCTGTCTGATTTCCCACTTCAATCAAATTAACAGCTGTTGAGTCCTTTGCATATCCCAAGTATGCTGAACCTTTTGTTCTAATTTTCCATCTTGAAATCAACTCAGAAAGATACATTGTTTTCAACTTTTTGTCCCCCATAGGAATTATTTTCAAAGTTATGACAAGGAATTTCTGATGGCATACAATTATATTGTAGTGAGACTTTTTTCCTTCTATGCAGTAGGAATAGTAGACAATTTGCAGTGTCTGGCACATATGACCATGTAACAGTTCTGCATATTTCTTCCAGAAATTCTCAGCAATCAGGACAATGGTCCCCAACACTAGCTGCACAAGGAATTAGACGGAGAAATTTAAAAACATCACCCTCAGGTTGTCCGCCAGCGATTCTGATTTAATAGATCATGGGTGGAATTTATACATTGACATTTTGTTTAATGCTTCCCACATGATTCAAAAAATTGCAAAATATCACGTAACTTATCACATTTTCCAATGCATCTATGATTTTGCATTTGAACCTATCATTCTATCAGACAACCTAAAACAAAGCTTTTGTATTTCCATTATGTACATAGTGTTAAATGTAATATCACTCATTATATTTTCATGCTATTTTCAAAAACTGATTTTGAGAAAATGAATGAAATTGAAAATATATGCATTTGTTTTCTACTCATGGATCAGTACTTCTTTACAATGATTTAATTCTGTTTTATAATTTTACTGGTGGCTTATCCTGTTTTTACAGCTTACATCTAGATTCCCCCCACCCCACCCTGCCAAAAACCTCATGGGGTCACAGGTGGGGCTTTTCAGAGGGAGTTGGATCTAGGGTTTGTGCTGCTGGGTTCAAGAATGTGATGCTGGGATTGATTCTCTGTTCCAGGCTAGGATTAAGGGTATCAGTGCTACCTGCCCTAAGGGTGGAAAGCATAGGTAAAATATGAGCGACAGTTAGAGCTGTGGTTGTGGCTCATTGCTTGTTGTTTATTGCTGCTGCTTGTCTTCTGCCACAGCCCTCTGCCATGCCACCCTGCATTGGAGCCAGCCAACTATGGACTGAAACCTCTACAAACTGTGAACAAAGTAAACCTTTCCTCCTTTAACTTTGACTGTCAGGTATTTTGCCTCAGCAATGAGAAAAGCAACTAAGATACCTTTTTATGATTACTATGTGAGTGGAATGATGAAAAGGAAAATGTTATGGGAGAATATCTGAGTAGTTCTGGGCTAAAGACAGGGATAATGAAACTGGCTATTTGGGGAGAGATTCTTTTCCACATAATGAGCTGCTCGTCTCTTCTCTAAGAATTAGAATACAACACACACACACATACACACACACACTCACACATTTTTTTTAAACAAACAGATATAAAGAAGCCCACTAATCTTCGTGAACTAGATTGCAATACGCTATCTGGAGCTACTACCCCTTTCCTCCTAAACTGTGGGATTCATATCTCTTGACAGCACCCATATATCCTTCTGTAGCAGAATGATCGCGTCAGACAACAAAGCTCTGTGAGAAGAAAAATAACAATAAAAATAGCCCAGCTCCTGTCCCAATTCTTTACTCACTTTTAGAGCAATTTTTACAAAAGAAGCTATTGGCAGTTACCTTCTTCCCTCCTTCTCTCCTCCCCTCATTCCTGTTGGACTTTCCTCTTCCTCCACCGAGAAGGTTCTCCACCACTTGATGTCATTGCACCAAGTTCGGTCAGTCCCAGCTCTGGTCTCACTGTATTCAACCCTTGCAGTGCTCAACCCAGCTGTTCATCCGTCTTTCTAGACAGCCTCTCAGCTCGGTGACAGTGCACTCCACGAGACACCAGCCTTCTGCCCCATGATTTACTGCTCTGTTTTTCTCTTTGTGATGGATAACATTTTCATTGAAATATAATTAACATATCCAGTTAGTATAATTGATATACAAATTTCCTATTGCACATTGGGAATTTACCCATTTCCAATGTACAAGTAAGTGGTTTTTCAGATATTCAGAGTTGTGTAAACGTCACTGTGGTTCACTCTAGAACATTTTCATCACCCTAAGAGCAATCCTGTACCTTTTAGCACAGACTCCCACTTCCACTCAGTCATCCCCTGTCACTGTTCGAGGCAGCCATTTACCTGCTTTGTGTATCTACAGGTTTGCTTCTTCCGGATATTTCATGTAAAAGTTGAGTCAGATAATCTGTGAACGAGTATTTTCAAGATTCATCCATGCTGCAGCCGATATTAGTGCTTCATCCCTTTTTATTGCTAAGTAATATGGTATATTTATTTACCCACTCATCATCTAATGAATATTTGTGATGTTTCCACTTTTTTGGCTCTAATGAATAATGCTAATGTAAACTATTATGCTTAAGTTTTTGTGTGGACATATTTCATATGTTTTCATTAATCATATACATATGAGTGAAATTGCTGAATTTTACAGTAATATTACATTTAAGGAGCTTTCAAGGAGCTGCAAGATTAATTTATAATGTTACTGTATCATTTTATGTTCCTGCCAGTAGGTAGAAGGGTTTCAATTTCTCCACACCAGCTTCTCCAACACTTGTCATCATCTGTCTTTTAATATTTTAACAATCCTAGTTGGAATCAAGTGGTATCATGTTGTAGCTTTTGTTTGCCTTTCATTAGTAGCTAATAATGTAATATTTTCATGTACTTATTAGTCATAATATCTAATAGCATTAGTAATTAAGGAAATATTTTATTTTTTTTGGAGAAATGTCTACTCTGACACTTTACTTGCTTTTTAAGTTGGGTTGTCCTTTAAGTATAAAATTGTTGGAGTATTTTATAAATTCTGCTTAGTAGACTCTTATCAGATGCATAATTTGCAAATACTTTTTGACATTCTGTGGGTTCTTTCACTTTCTAGACAGTATCTTTTAAGCATAAAAGTTTATAATTTTGATAACATCCAATTTAACTGACTTTTATTCTATTATTCATGTATATGGTATCAAAGCTTAGAATATGTTTGCCAAATTCACAGTAACAGACATTGGACTCTGGGTTTCCTTTTAAGAGTATAATAGTTTTAGATTTTACATTGAGGCTTTTGATTCATTTTGACTTCGTGTTCGTATATTGTATGAGGTAAGGTTTTAACTTCATTCTTCCGCATATGGCTATCAGGTTGTCCTAATATCATCTGACGTCACTCCACCTTGATTTTAAACACATATTTCATATCAGCAAGCTCCTTTGCATGTCTAATGGGTATCTCAAATTTAACACAGCAGGAAAGAACTCACGATACTTCATTTATAGACTCAGAGTGTTCCTTCTCCAATCTTTCCCAACTCTTGGAATGATACAATTATCTACTCAATTGTTGGAGTCAATAATTTATACTTGATTGTTTTCTTTCCCTAACTGAACAAGTTATTTTATTTCAGTCTTCAAAACACATCCTAAACGCATACTCTTCATCTAATTTTTTCTACCTACTTTCACTTTTTAAGTGATTTCCTTCAGTTCCATGGCTTTAAATCCCATTTGTATGTTGTGATAATCCACACTGGTACCTCTAGTTGCATATTTTACCTTAAACACCAATTTTATATATACAACTGTTTACTGGACAACTCCTCTTGAGTATTTAATAGCTATTTTATTTTTAATATGTCCAAAAGCCAACATTTAACCCTCAGCTCTTCCTCACTACTCGTGATGCACCATCCTTTCCCAGTCCCGTTTTCAGGATAAGGCACCTCCATTAGATTAATTCAAAACAAAATCCTTGGAGACTTCTTGACTCCTTACTTGCACACTCAGTATCCAGTCCATCAGCAAATCCTACAGGTTCTACCTTCCAATTCTGCTCAGAGTAAGGCCACTTCTTACCACCTTCATGGCTGTCAGTCTAGGCCACTGCATCGTCATCTCTGGGATGCTACTCCAACAGTCTCTAAATGAGTCCTTCTGCTCCCCATTATTCTTAACGACCTGTTTTCATATAGCAGCCAGAGTGATTCTTTTTTAAACATGGATCAGATCAAGTCACTTTCTATCCAAAACTCTTCAATGGCTTTTCATAAAATTTAAAACAAAAATTCAAAATCTTTATCATGGCCTACCTAACTGTGCATGATCTGGTCCCAATTTGGCCTCCAGACCACAGTGTTTCTTCCTTGCCTCTCATTCAGCTGTGCTCCAAACATCATCCTGTTAAGACAACTATGATGTTATTGCCTCTTAGGTCTGGCCAGAGGTCTTCCCTCAACAGCCTATCTAAAAGTAACCCTATCACTTGTCTTTCCCCTTGATCATCTGTATCTTCCACTGAATAGAAGCTACACAATAGCAAGTTCTTTGCATTTGACTCTTTCTGCATGGTTAGCACCAAGAACAAATTTTGGCCCATAGGTCATGAGTAGATATTTGTCAAATGAATGAAAGAAAAAATAGATGTCTTTACTACTAACATTCAAGTCAAGCAACTACAGTCTCTTGTATGAATTCAATAATCTCTTAATAGTTCTTCCAGTTTCCTCTTGTGCCTCCAACAATCTAACCTCTATAGGAGAGATAGCATTATGATATCCAGTGACAACTCATCATTCTTACAATACAACCCAGACTCCCTATCTGTGGCACAGGAAGGTTGATGTGAGCTGCTAGATGCATCTCTACCCAAGTCTTGGTTCATCCTTACCCCTGACCATTGCACTCCAGTAACTCTGACCCTTACAGAATATTCTTACAGCAGTCTTCACTGGATTAGTTTATTTTTGTTGGGGAAATGTACATATAAACATGACCTTACTAGAAGATAATTTTCTAGATCCCTGGTGTAGACACTAGTCATTTTGACTCATGATTCTGATTTGTTTCTCTGCACAGCCCTTATCTTGGTCTGCTATTCTTCATATTCGTTAAGGGTTGGTTGTCTGCATCTCTTATCCCCCACCCTCACCAATTCACAATAGTACATAATCTCCAAGAGGTCAGGGACTACGCTTTCCTTATTTAGAACAGGACTCCTAGCACTTTCTATAGTACTGGGCATAGAAACAGCATAATATTTATTTATTGCATTGAATAGTTTATATTCTTTCACCTTACCTGATCCCAAACACCAATTTCTGGCTAAAGGCTACAGAAGATATTCTGATACAGTTTCTCAGAGTTTTTCTTTGTTGTTTGTTTTGATCTTTGCTTTTGTTCTCCTAAATGAGCACAACTTTTAATTAGGCCTAATTTTTCAATTAAACTAACAATATTTTCTCATGGTTAGAATTCACATATTGTCAATCTCAGTGCTCTGAGTATGACTTTGAATGCTATAGCCTTTCTAGTGAGTTGGCTTACTTAGATGTTCTTTCTGCCTATTATCAAAATAGTAAACATAAACACCATAGTCATTTCATAAAAGAGAGCTCTGAATCTTCTCAGAAAACTTATTTTCATTAGTGCTGTATATTGAGAAGGAAACAAGAAAAAAGAGACAAAGTAACTCTCTCAAGAGCACAGAACAAGGATATGGCAGAGCCAGGATTCAGGTCAGGTTTTTCACCCCCAAATGTCTTATTCGTTTCATGTAACCACTAAAGGGGCTACTGTACTTGGAAACCGTGGCGCATTAAAACTGTTCTTCCATGAATATTCCTGCCCCTAGGCAGCCCCCTCCTCACTGCACTGTAATTAGGAGACCATGGAATTGAAAGAACACACTAGCTGGAGCCTCCCTTTGGGTGGAAATTACAAGAGAGCTTAGACTTGAAATGAACACCTTTCTACTGATAGCATGATTTCTTCCAGTCCCAAAGTAACAAAACTGCAATAATTTACACTGTAAGTATTGAAATATGAAGAATCTTGACAGGAGACAATAAAGGTCAATGAACATGACCTGTAACTGACACTCTGTTACATTTATTTAAAGGAAAGATCCACTGAGAAACACTGGAAATTTGCAAACTTTTGGGAAAGAATATGACAGGAGATGAGTGTATGTGTGGGAGAAAGACGAAAAATAGGTTCTTGAACCTGTAATTTTAACTCCCACGCTGTTTCTTTCAAATGTCTACACAGATAATGTTTATAATAACTCATCCCTTCAAGGCCAACACATCCTGGCTGTGAGGTTATTAAGTCTGTTTAAAAAATAATTAATATTAGGTTGGTTAATACTGTTCAATGTGCTATGGAAGTGACATGTCCAGGGCCTAGAGCATGAGGAATTTTCAAAAACAAAAAAAGATATCATTATATAAAAGTGAATTTTTATGTTTATCATATAAATAATATATTACATTGTTCACAGTTTATAATAAACTAAATTTACCACTTATGGAACAGATTTTTATTGTTCTAGGAAAAAAGATCTGATTTAGGACAACAGGGTAACACTATAACTGTACAGGTTTTGTGTGTGTTTTTACTTCAAGCATCATTAAAATGGTTCTGTTCTGCCCAATTAACTTTCATATCTTGGGAAGAACACTAAATACTTAAATTAGATTAAAATTACAATAATACAACATTTTAGCAGAAAACAAAAACTGCTTAAAATGGATGAATGTAATATACGTAAATAATTCATAAAACAGAGCAGTAATGTGATTTGAAGACAGTAGCAACAACTTGTTATGGCTTGTTTAAGTGTCCCCCTAAAGCCTCAAGCTCTCATGGAGGTGGCTGAGTCTAGCGTTTGTGATTGGTTCGTTGTCTAGCACTAGGAATGGTGGCATGAGTGCTGCACCCGCTCAGGGGTAACAGACATACAATACAAGGGAGGGGTGGAGGTGCGCTTTCCCCTTTTGCCCTTTAGCTCTGTCACTTGGAGCTGGCATGCACAGCTACCCCTCAGCCACACCACCCTGCCTTGGAATCAGCTGAGTATGGACTGAAACCTCCAAACACTGTAAGCAAAATAAACCTTTTCTTTTTCCACTTTGGTCATCAGGTATTTTGTCTCAGCAATGAGAGAAAAGTAACCAAGACACAACTCATGCATATTATTACAGATTTAATCACGATAGGTCATCCTCCTCTTACTTGGATAATAGGTTGGGTTTAGTCTAGTACCTACAAAATACTGCCCAACCTTAGATGTTTTTCTAAGTTAACTTTCTGGTAGATGACAACACTATCAGGTTTTTGGCCACAGCACACCATCTTTTTGTTCTGAAGCTTTCAAAATTTCTCAATGTTAGCCTTGTTCGATTATTGTGAATGCTGATGCCTGATTAAAATAATACATCATAAAATCTCATAAACCGTGAAGGATCCAAATTAAAATATCCATTTTAGCTGGCTGTGGTGAGACATTCCTGTAATCCCAGCACCCTGGAAGGCTGAGGCAAGAGGATCACAAGTTCTAGCCCAGCAGTAGTAAACTCATCAGTGCTAAAAGAAAAACAACTGAAAAGCACCTGGGCTGGGTGGTGGCAAAGCTGATTTTCAACACAGTTCCAAGTAATTTCAAGATCTGTGCTTTTTACACTGTGCTTCCCCTCCTATAATTATGAAAACCCAGGCACTGATAATTTTCAATCGGAAATGATAATAGCAAAATGAAGGAAGCTCTATTTCCTGTTTGTGATATCCTTCACTTTATTTTCCCACAAACATTTTATGTGATTTTAAACAATTCCCCAAATGACAGAACACGTGTGGACATTTCAGGTTGGCTGGCTTGCCCTGCTAGCACTCCCTGAGGTAACAGTGAGGTCTCCCAAGGGTAGCAGGGACCAGAAAAATGTCTGCTAGGGTACAGCTGACTCAGCCTTACTGAGGAGGGGCTGTGTGTGTGTGTGTGTGTGTGTGCGTGTGTGAGATAGCTTTCGCTGCACAGCCCTTTTGAATTTCATGACAGAAGAAAACCAGGCATTTTTAGCACCTGGCCCTGGAACTTGAAGCTATGATCTGGGAATCTTGGTGACTACTACTTATCAGAACTTGTTTTTAACCACTGTTACTGATAATTGAGAATAAGAATGCCTAAAATGTAGTTCCATGGTATATTTTGTGAACTGTGATATTTTAGGGTTATTCATCCCAATCCTTAAAAATGTAAATACTGACACAGTTTCTGCAAAATACTTTTTTAGAAATATGGGTTAAATAATGTTAACCACATGAGGAAATGAAATGACTCATGAAGAATAATTATATTATTTTGTAATTATAGAATAATTATAAAAATTATGACTTCATACACTTTTAAATTTATAATTATTAAATATAGTTTATATGAAAGGGTTTTGTAGGTTATGTAACTAACCATGAACATATGTTAATGGTTATTTACAATGTGGTTAGACAACATATATTATTAGAAAGAAAACAAAAGAGGAAACAATAAAACAAAAAATAAAGCTATTAAATATAAATGGTTGTCATTTAGTCATTAAATTAGTTGTAACATTTATATTGAAACTTGTGTTGAAAACACTTTTGTAATTTTACTTTATTCTTTTGTAATTTAAAAAATGTTTAACTTAGTCTTATTCCCATATAAAAGGATAACTATAACTAGTTATTTTGTTAAAAATATCCTCCAAAAAGTGATAAAATTCTGAGCCAAAAACAAATTGATCAGGCTGGGGATTTAGCTCAGTGGCTTAAGTGCTTGCCTGGTAAGTGCAAGGTCATGAGTTCAATCCCCAGTACCAAAAAGAAAACAAAACAAAACAAAAAAATTGATCTTTCTTGACTCTATATGTTTCAAAGTTTTTATATTACATTTGAAAGTGAAGAAAAAAAAGACTGCTCAAGGGTTAACTTTACAATGCAAACTTCTAGGCTGATTTTATATCCTTCAATTCTTTTCAACTTCTCAGAATTGACAAATATATTCAAAACAGGCACATGCCATAATGACAAATAATAAAGAAAAGAGACTGCTGCCTCACATAAATATATGGGACAGAGAATATTGCAAACTAAAAAACCAGTTGTAAACTAATACAAATTAAGTGTAAGCACAGAATGCAAAGCAAAAATGGCACAATTTTTTTTCCTACAAGGCTTTGCTTGTGAAAATTTTGAATTAAACACAGACAATGTGTCTCCCCTCCCACTTCCACGCACGTGGGACAGGCAGATTAGCAGGTGCCTTTAGCTTTTGGCTTGCTGGGTTTCACGTTATGGAAAATGGGTAGGAGTCATTTGACCAAGAACTGGTGAAAAATAATACCCACCCCTTCCAGCCAGAGGGTTTCCATGGGAATCCTGTCTGTGTTAGCTTTGGAAGAACTCATGCCTATTTTTAGAGGATTTGAAAGCCACTAAGACTGCCTTTCCCTTTTATTCCAAAGCTGAACTATATCTACGCTTATCAACCCTTTCACCCCATGTACAGTACACTCATCCACAGACTTCTGAAGAGTCAATTGTATTCAGCTTTAACTTGGGTGCTGTTCAAAATCAAAAGCCAAGTCACTGGGGCTTTTCCCACATTGTTCAGGTGCTGACAAGCCTGTCTTTTTAATTAGCTCTAATTGCTCTTAAAGCTTTACCCAAGAGACCTTGCTGCACTATTAGACCTAAATCAGGAATACTAATGCTTCTCTTCCAACTATGGTCTTTCCTGGTACAGCGTGAATTGTGAGACTTGGCTTATTATTAAAAGTTACCAAGTATGGACAAAGTCCAGCAGCCACACATCCTCACCAGCAAGAGCAGGCCTGTCATCCAGAGAAGGGCTTATTTCTCCTCTCTATGACATTATTTGCTCAGAGGAGCTCTGGTTTTCCTGGGGCAGAAGCACTGAGTCTTTCAAAAGTTCTGTTCAGTAACAGCTGAATTTTTTCTTCTTTTCCCCTTGTGGCAAGGACTATCTTATTTGCACATTTCATCTACTTTCTTACCTCTTCTTCTCACTATACTGTTAAATCTCATTAGAAAAAAATGGATGTATGTGCACAATTGTGATGCTTTGTCCTTTTACTTACACTTTTTTGGCTCTTTACTATGACTATAAAATAGATGAAAATCACTTTTTGGTAACATTTAATGCTATTTGTGAAATGTTTAGCTAGCCAATTTTCATGGGGAGAAGTTATTCCTAGAGAACTGTTTAATTGATAGGACCAATTATATTTTCCTACAGATCATATTTTGAATATAAAAGGGCCATCAGCTGGTACTGTATTATGTTAACTGAGAGCAGGGTTATCTATCACTGTATGGTCCTCCAGGAAAATCTGGGCAACATTTCTACAAGCAAAAATTATTCTAGAATGTTCTGTTATATGATCAATATTTTGTTGGGAACCAAATAAAAGCAGAAAGAGATAGACTGTTATAATATGAATCTGAACTTACATGTGGTCCTCCTTTCACTTTAGCCAAAATCGACAAGAATGGATCATTCTTCCTGCTGCAATAACAGTTTTCTGTCTATAACTGGCATGAGATGGGAAATTTGTTTGCTAACTTTTATATATTTTGAACTTAGACTTACAGCTCCAAATATTTATATATCATAATATTTGCAATTAGACCTCACAGTTTCATATCCCCAGAGAAGAGTTATCAAAGAAATCATTCATTTCCTAAGGCTTTGCATTTTATGTGACTTTGGTCACTGTATAGTGGTGGTTGTGGTTGGAGATCAGGTTTTTAAAATAATAAGCATAACATGACGCTTCTGACTTTCCTTGGGTTATAAGGTGTTTTGTGCAATGCAAAGGTGTTTTTTTTTTTCCCCGGTAGTGGGGATCAACCACAACCTCGTGCCTGCCAGTTAGGCGCTTAAGCCACTGAGCTAAATCCCCAGTCCTGCTTTTTGAGACAGGGTCTTACTATACAGTTCAGACTGGCCTTGAACTCACATTGTAGCCCAGGCTGGTCTTGAACTCGTAATGATCCTTCTACCTCAGCCTCCCGAGTGCTGGGATTACAGGCGTGTGCCACCACACCCAGGTCAATGCAAAGTTCTTGTGAGCCAAATATCTTCTTTCCTTGCTTTGTAGACTTTTATTCTAAGTGGATTGTGTGTCATAATTATTCATGTTGTAGTTTCTGCCCAGTTTTAGTGATTTTAATAATTATTTCTTTGTAATATACCTTCAATTCTTTTGCTTATATGTTTGGGTTACAATCAAGTTAGAAAGAACTATGCAAAAGACCTAACCTGACATTTCTTGTTCTTATAGACACATAGCTTAACTTTTTTACAATGGAATTATTGGAAATATAAGTAAAAAAAAAACAATGAAAATGCATAACCTAAATAACTGAGCACATTCAAAGGTGATTTTAGACACTGAATAAATATACAACAAAAAAGAAAACAAAATGCCAATATCCATGATGAACACAGATGCAAAAATACTCAACAAAATAGTAGCAAATTGAATGCAACACTCTAAAGATCATACAACACCATCAGGTTGCTTTCTTTTCAAGGATGCCTAGGTGGCTCCATATATACAAATCAATAAATGTAACACATCACATAAATAGAATGAAGGATAATTGTCATCTCAATAGAGGCAGAAAAAGGTTTTGATCTGAGTCAATATCTCTTCATTATAAAATCCCTGAAGGAATTTGGTATAGAAGGATCATGCCTCAATATAATAAGAGATTTATACACAATAAACTCATAGCCAACATTGTATTGAATGGGAAAAAACTGAAAACATGATTAGGAACAAGAAAATTCTGTTTGTATCTAGAAAAGAAATATATATATATATCCAGGCAAAAGAAAGAAATAAAAGGAATGCAAACCGTAAACTAAACAGTCAAATTATGCTTTTTTGCAGATAATGATTCTATAGACACAGAAAAACCTGGACTCCAGCAACAGACTGTTGGAAAAATTAATGAATTTAGAAAAATAAATCTACATGAAAATTGAGTAGCTTTTCTGCACACCAATAGTGATGCTGAGAAAGAAATTGTGAAAGCAATCTCATTCGCAATAGCCACAAAAAAATATGTCAGGAAAAAACCTAGCTAAGAAAGTGATAGATTTCTACAATGAAAATTATAATACATAAAGTAACAAAACTGAAACCACTAAAGCATGAAAAAAGTTTTTATACCCAATAGATACATGAAAAACAGCTCAACATCACTGGAGAAATGCAAATTAAAACAATGCTGAGATTCCATCTTACTCCAGAAAGAATGGCTATCTCCAAGAAATAAAATATCAAATGCTGGAGGTGAGGAAAATGGAATCCTTTTACTTTATTGGTAGGAATGTAGCTGAGTAAAACCACTATTGAAATAAGCATGGAGATTCTTTAGTTTTATTAATTAAAAAACTAAAACTTGAAATTCCATTTCACCCAGCTCTTTGCCTTCTCAGTATCTTCCCCAAAGAGTTAAAGACAGAGTATTACAGTGATACATGCACACCCATGTTTATAGCAGCACAGCTCCTACTATGTAAATCTTCAAAATGGCCTACATGCTCATCAACAGATGACTGGATAAGTTAAATGTATTTATACACAATGTAGTACTTCTCTGTCATAAAGAAGGACAAACTTGTGCCATTTGTAGGGAAATGGATGCACTTTGAAATTGTAAGTTTAAGTGAAATAAATCAGACATGCAAGCTAAAATATCACACGATTTCTCTTATAAAAGAAACTCAAATATAAATAAAAAGCAAAATAAGTGATAGATACTAGGAAACAGGGAAATAGATCTTTTTCAAAAAGAAAGGGGACCAGAAGATGTAAGGAGGGAAGGAGAGGAGGTGGGGAAAGAAATATTAAAAAGAATTGAAAATGTATCATGTGCATGTACCAACGTTGCAAAATGAATAAAATTATCATGTACTGTAAATAGGCAATAATAAAATTAGAGTTAAAAAAGAAAAAGATTCGGAGGCATCTCAATACCTGACTTCAAGACATACTACAGAGACACAGTAATAAAAAGAGTATGATATTGGCACAAAAGCAGACACACAGACCAACTGAACAGAAGAGATAATTCAGAAATAAACCCACACAGCCAACTCATTCTTAACAAAGGAGCCCGAAACCTACATTGAAAAGGACAGTCCCTTCAAAAATAGTGCAGAGCAAAATGAATATATGCAGAATATTAAAGTTTGATCCCTTATCATTCATCTTGCATAAAAGTCAGCTCAAAAAGGATCAAAGATCTTAATACAAGCCCTGAGACTTGGAACTGGTAGAGGAAAACACTTCAAGACATTGGTAAAGGCAATTATTTTCTGGAATGCAAACTAAAAAACACCAGAAACAAAAGGAAAAATTGACAAGTGAGGTTATATCAAGCTAAAGATCTAAAGAGCAAAGGAGTGAGGAGAAAATACTTCCCAGCTATTCATCTGACAGTTAATATTCACAGGACATAAAGAACTGACAACAGTATACAAGAAAGAAAGTAGTGTGATTTTAAAATGGACAAATGGTCTGAATGGACACTTCTTTAAAAAGAAACACAAATGATCAATAACCATATGAAAAATACTTCAAATCATTAGCATTCGGAGAAATACATAGCAAAACTACAGTGATACATCATCTCACCATCGTATGCACTGTTGGTGGGAAATGTAAATTAGTAGGGCTCTAACAAAAACAGTGTGGAGATTTCCCAAAAAACTAAAAACACAACTATAATATGATCCAATATTTCACTCCTCGATGTACATCCAAAGGAAACTAAGTCAACATGCAAAAGAAATCCTTGCAGCCCCGTGTATATCGCAGCTCTGTTCACAGTGGCTAAGACATTGAATCAGCCTAGATGTCTGCTAACAGATGAATGGATAAAGGAAATACGGTACATATGAACAGTAGAATATTATTTAGACATAAAGAAGGAAATTATGTCATTTGCACCAAAACGGATAGAAGCAGAGACCATTGAAATAAGCCCATCACAGAAAGATAAGTATGGCATGTTCTTTCTTGTATGTGGAAACTGAAAAAAAAAGTCAGCCCTAAAGTAGAAGAGGTATTACCATGATTACCAGGTACTGGAATAGGTATCAAGGGGTAGGAGTACAAGAACAGACAGACGAGATCAAGGCAAGGTATATGCATGTATGGAACTATCACAGTGAATCTCATTAATTTGTACACTTAATGTGTAGTATTAATAATAAAATAAATATATAAAATTGCTGTACGTCTCAATTCTGCTTCTTCGTTTTCAGGCTCCTTTACATTTTCCTAGTTGACAGCTGATAACGTCAAAGGCTTTTTGCTGTATCCGAGCTCTCAGTGCAGACTGTTGCTCTCTGCTGTCTTGGACTGTGGTATGATCTAAGCTCTTGGTATGAAGGTAGTAGAAAATTTGTACATGGTCCCTTAATTCTATCATGAACTCTTCTTTGGGTTATTTGTAGCCACAGATTTAGTAAAGTTACTCTTTTTCACAAAAATGATTAAAAATCTTCTAATACAAAAGTCTTAAAGTCTTGAAAAAATAACAGCCCTAATTCTAAAACAGTATTTTAAAATATACTCTACCCATGTGGACAGTGAAAAAGACAGGTAATTGTTAATGAGAGAACTGAGAGGTGGGGAGGTGTAAGTGGGCTCTGTGCAGAGTTCCATGAACTTTAAGACAAAAAGAAGACATCGGCTTTGAGGCCATGAACAGCATCAGTGACCTCTGTCCTCGGGTAGCCCACCCTGGCTGTTGGACAGACCCCTGGTCACTGAATTCTACATCCCTTCTGCAGTGTCTCGACTTACTGCTCTGTATACCCTTGACAGATTGAAAGCCATTGAGAATAGAAGCTATACTACTGCAGTCTGTGTCTGGCAAATAAATATTTTTTGTATTTGCTTATGCAGTCCTGAGATCAAACCCAGGACCTTACGTGTGCTAGGCAAGCATTCTCCTCTGAGCTACACCCCTAGTCTAATATTGCTTGAATTGTTCTAATTCAAATATAAAACTCCTTCAATTGCCAAAGAGCTCATTGGTATGGCTTGTAACTTCATAATTACTTTCTTTATTAATACTCTTTTTGTTTGTAGAAATGGATTTAATCAAATGTTGTTTTCCTAACTATATTAATTTCTTCATGGTAGAAAACACTAAAAAGTCAAATAAATAAAAGTCTGTAAATGAAGAATGTATATGTTTTTTCTTAGGAGATGCCTTAAACGCACACTGACAAGGTGGTATTGTGTGACTAGTTCTTTCCTCTGGTTCCTGATGTGGCAGAATATGCAACATCACTCACTGCTGTTATGATTCCATCCGATCCACATTTTTTTCAAGGGCTAATATGTGAGAACACTACGTAAATTCAGTCTGAACACTACTACAGTCTATCCGGGTTCTTTTCACATTAATCTATATAGAATTTAAATTTCTTCACAATATTTGATCCTAGCACATATGAGAGCAAAATTATTTCATCAACACCAATATTATTTTTACATCTGAAATGGAACATCACATTCTACACATTTGGAAGTCAGCTTTTACTACACGGAATCTTGCCCTGTAAATGGTATATAACAATTTTAGGAGAATCTTGAAATTTTGGTGTTTTTGTGCACAGTTTAGATTCAAAGAAATTAAAAATAATGATCGAGGGTAGTAGATTTACTTGTATCAAGTATGCCTAGGTCAATTATTGAGTACACGCAAACGAAGGATGATGAGTATGTTCCAGACTAATAATGCTCCGTAACTTGGCTATCAACCTTCTGTATAATATGTATCGAGCGAAAACAAGTAAAATGTGATAGGGATATTTAGGCAGATGCCAAGGTTTGCTTTGTCCTCCCATCACCTTCACACATCTCTCCACGTGGACTCATTTACTGTTACTGTTTTCTGAGAAAGATTTTAATGCTCGTGCAGAAATAAACCTTTTGAGTCACGGTAATCTCTAACAAAAAAAACAAGCCCTACAAGTTATTACAAAGTTACATACACCCATCTGAGTAATTAACAATTAAGATCATGTTAGATACCATGGGCCTCTAGGCTGCATATTAAAACACAGAGAGTGGAGTTCTGAAATGCTTCAAGTCATTTCCAATCCAAAATTAGCTAACACTTGTATTTGTTTAAGAAAAAAAAAAAAAGAGTTCCACTTAGACGAAGGATATAGAAAGACACAAGAATGCTGTCTCCTTAAATAACGATCAAGAGCCAGAAGAGACACAAAACGACAATGGTCTTCCCCACCCCAGGAAGCTAAGGGGACAGGCAGCAATGAACTAAATCCTTAATAGGGGCAAATCCTTCAAAAGGCACAGACTATTTAATATTTGGCAAATCATGGGTCCATGGAGGAGCCCTTCACACTAGTGGGTAAGAAAAAGGCAGCTAAATCTCACTACGCTTCACGGGGAGTCCATGCTGACTCCCAGACTTTTTCCTATGGGCTTCCATCAGATGCTCATCAGAAAGACTGCAAGGACTCAGGGCAAGGTCCCTCCTGGGCAGGGGACTGGCTGCTGCAGGCCGAAGCCACAGACATATGCCGTAAGAACATTTTAAGAAAGTCTTAAGACATAATGCTATGACACCAGATGGAAATTTAGAGTTGTGCATAGAAATGGACAGCACTGAAGATGGCAGTAAAAAGTTAGATATAAAAGAATTTTTTTTTACTTTTAATCACTATAAGGATTAACTGTGTGAAGCAAACATAGCAACAATGAATTGTAAGATTGAAAACATACATAGAAGTAGAATGGGTGATAACAAAGAGTGGGAAGAAGGAGTGAATGGAATTTGTCTTGTAAGGTTCTTGTACTACAGATGAAATGTTATAAAATTACTTCAAGATAGAGCACAATAAGTTGAAGATTTACACTTAAACTGTAGTACTATTTTTTTTAAAAAACTGAACATTAATAGGTCAATATATACATACTAAACATTCACCAAGATAGTCATATTTTAGGCCGTAAAATAATATATATGCCCAAACTTAAAAGATTTGAAATCCTATAAGGCAGAATTTCTCAAACTTGGCAATACTGACATCAGGGCCAGATAACTCTTCATTGTATGGAATTTTCCTGTACTATTTAGAATTTTAGCAGCACCCTAACTTATATGCCCTAGATGCCAGTAGCAGATCTTCTTCCCCTGATGTGAAACCAAATATGTGTCCAGATATTTCCAAATCTTCTTTGAGGAACACAACTGTCCACAGTCTGTGAACATAAACTATTACTATTAAATCCAGTAGTACAGGAAAAAGATAATACATTATGACCAAGTGAGTTTATCCCAGGATTATAAGGTTTGTTTACTATTCTGCATGCTAATGACAATGGAAGTTATATAAATAATCATATCAATAGGTATGAAAAAGATATTTGAAGCTGGGCATGGTGGCACATGCCTTTAATCCCCGCAATCAGGAGGCTGAGGTAGGAGGATCACTGTGAGTTCAAGACCAGCCTGGGCTACAAAGTGAGTTCAAGGACAGCCTGAACTGCATAGTGAGACCCTGTCTCAAAAAATAGGGCTGGGAATTTAGCTCAATGGCATAACCACCTTCCTGGCAGGCATGAGGTTGTGAGTTCAAGCCCCGGTACCAAAAAAACAAACAGACAAACAAAAATTTGAAAAATTCAGTATCCATATGTTTAAAAACCTTTAACAAACTTAGAATGTAAAGTTTATTTATTAAAATCTTTTTCAACCCAAAGAAGGACAACGAAAACACAACACCATATTCAGTGGTGAAACAATTCCTTTACCTAAGACCAGGGATGTGGGTAAGTCTGTCTGCTCTTATTTTCCATTTAACATCATAAAGAAAGCCTAGCTGATACAAAAACTGCAAAATGAAATATTAATTGTGCATATAAGAGAGGAGTAAGGAAAAGTGTGTTTGAACTGTAGACTATCTGAATGTCTATGTAGGAATTTTCTAAGAGTCTACACGGTCTTGAAAGACAGACCTAAGAAAATCAGAAGGCAAGTAAGTCATAGGCTTGGGGAAAACACTCATAAAACACATTATCTCATTAAAAAAAATCCATCTCGAATTTTAAAATAAGTCTTACAATGCAATAGTGAAAAGCAAACAGCCAAATTTTCTTTTTTAAACAAATGGGCAAAGTACTTAAAACAAAGCATCACTAAAGAAGAGATATGGCTGGCGAGTAACATATGAAAATGTGTTCATCATTACTAGCAGTTAGAGAAATGAAAATAAAAACTATAATGAGATACCATTGTATAACCACTTATACAAGTCTATGTACAGTATAATTACATTTATGTGACATTTCAGGAAAAGGCAAAACTCTTAAGACCAGAAATCAAATCCACATTGCCAGAACGTAAGACTGGGGGAAAAGGAATACAGGAATCTTAGGGATTATGGAAATATTCCATAATTTAATTGTGGTGTTTGTAAGATATCTCTACAGCTCATTTTAAATCTTCTTAGCCATAAAAAATTGAGTTCATTTTAATTGTCAGATTTATTGCTATCATTAAAACAAAAGGTCCACATTTTTTCATGTTTCTCCAGAAAGTATTCATCTATAATAACTCATTCATCACTTCCCATCCTTTGCCAGTATGCATATCCACTATGCCCTGTGTCTAAGAAATTGGGTATTCAATTGTATATTATCAATCTCTGGTTTGTAAAAAACTAGAAGTGCAATATTGTAGCTTATTAGGACTAAAATAGAGCTTTGCGATAACTCAGTCTCATCTGCATTGACATGTGCTGGCTGTCCTACCTTGTCAGTGCAAACTTTGCACACTTAGGGACTTAGGTAGGTGAGGAGGGAGTAGGATCCTGTTTGTGTAATGGCTTGAGACTCAGCAAAATCAGTGTGGACTCTGAAGATGAGCTCCCTTTTAATGGATGGGGGACAGCCACAGCGAAAATATAACTAAGAACATGACTTTACCAAGTCTATTTGTCTTGAGTCACAGTTATTATCTTTAAAAAAGTAAAATATTTCCTAGTCTATATTCTTTGCTTAAAAAACTCTCCTTTGCATTACCTGTTAATGCCAACTCATCTTCAGGTATTAGCCTAAATGTCTTGGACCATTCTTCCTGCATTGGTGATCAAGTTTCTCCTCTTACATTCTACCAACTCATCTGTGTGTTGTCTCATAGCATATAGCATGATTTTAGAAAAAATTAATTTTTAATTAGTGCTTTGTGTCTGTCTCTCAACTCAACTAAATGTCTGTAAGAAAAAGAGTAATGACTTTCTTGGGGATTAGTCTACACCCACCATCTCATTGTCCAACACGGTTGCTCAATAAAAATTTGATTTTTAGCTGGGCACATTGCACAGACAGTTTAAACCCTATGTGAAGCAAGAGAGGATGGCCAAAACAAAACAAAAAAACAGAACAAACAAAAACAAAAGAAACCTGAATCCCAACATCATCATTTACTTACTAATGATTTGATGAAATTCATATTAAATTCATTTTCTTCTATTTAAAAATCATTAACCTGATGATGATTTGAGAAAACAAATCTCTGTAGTAAGAAATTACATTAAATTTTAATTAAGTTTATTAACATCATTCAAACGTTGACAATAGTTATACAACTTTGTTACAAACTTTTTAATTTGTTAATTTGTTATAAATTATTGTAAGCATAATCACAATTTGTAATCATTACACCAAATGAAGGTAAATGAACATTATTTACTTTTTAAAAAATCTAGTGATATAGGATAAGTGAAAGTATTTAATGTGTGTTATATTGGGCTTCATACATGGTAGGTGTCAAATTACTGTAGAATCGAACCATTACTTTTTATACTAAGCAACAGTGACAGGTATCTCAATCCTAATTATATTTCATTTTAAGAGATTTTCTTTCAGAAAGCTACTCAATGGTAAAATAGACATTTATCATTCCAAAATTAATTACTAAGGTGAACTGTATAAAATTCATGCCAGTATTTGACTAAGTTAACGTTCAGAAACGAGAATTTCAAGTAGCTCAAATTATCTGATAATTTACAAATGTGTGTATATTTATTAGCATATATACATATATATAATATATGTTATTTCTTCTTTTTATAACTAGAGTGGATGTGATTTGATGATAGAAAAACTTGCAAATATCTTTTTCTTCTCTGATCTAAATCATTTGGACTTCATAGCACATCATTCAAGGCTTCTCAAGTCTGACTGCAATCTACATTTTCATCCATACTTCTAATACCTTTTTCCACTCACATCAGATAATTTACTACCTATATTCACTCCACACTTTCCTGAGCCCAGTCCTGGACTTCACTTACACTTTTCCTGAAATTAGCTTTCCACATTTCTATTAAAGCACGGCCTTTCTTACCCTCGGTCCAACTCAAATATTTTTTCTTAAACTCCCTCTATCACTCTCTCTCCTCACACCACCACTTCAGATAACTCTTCTTGTATTAGAGCTAATTTTTGAGGTTTTTACCTACACCCCAATTATAGGATTCATAATGGCAGCTTTCACACTTTAGACATTTTTAATTTTCTCATATTCCAGTACCAGTTTAACTTAAACAAAAAATCTCAAACATTATATTCGGTCAATTGCCACATTTAGGAGACATGTCCTCTTTAACTGTTAGGAGTACATGTTTGTGACACAATGCTTATATTCACTGTGGGGACCTGGCACATGCATATTACACATTTTAATTCTTTTCACATCCCCTCTCCACCACGCCCCTCCCTGTATCTCGTGGTGTGGTCCCTTTCCCACTTGCCAAAGATCCTGTTTCCTAAATTTGAAATATTTGTAGGAAAATGGATGCACCTGAAACGATGAAGTGAAATAATATCAGACACAGTTTAAATACCATTTCTTTTATATGAGAAACCCAAAGAATAAATAATCTAAAGGGGCATTTCTTTTAAAATGACCTAAATCAATAAAACTCAGTAAATATACGTAAAAAGAATGAAAGTGGAAGGCTTGAACAATACAAGTTTTTTTTCCTAAGATAGTATATCATGAGGTGAAGATTTATTTTAGGCAAATTACAAAATTTTAGCATCACTGTGGCTTTGCTTATAAGATACAGAATCAGTCTGTGTGACCAGTAAGTTGAGCTTTTAAGTTATTTATCCATGTAATTCAAAGCATTTTAACTTCAAGGCTTTTTCTTTTTTATTTCATGAAAAAATGAAACAAAATTTCATAGCACAATAGGAAGAAAATAGCAACAGTTAATACACTGTTTATCATCTTCAAAGCAGCTACTGAGAGTACAAGACATAAACCAGAAACATTCTTCCAAAAGGAAACAGATAAAAACAAAAAACTTTCTTTGCAGTGAACTTAGATGAATTAGTGGTATAAGTGGAGCAAATTAACATATACATTAAAATAGTTTTGAAACAATCAAATATGTAATTTGGAAAAGTATTTGAACTTCTTCCTACTTCCTATTTATCTCTTTTCTTTTTTGCTCTTTGTGTATATATATTGTTTCTCATGTAAGAGAAACTGGGAGATATATGAGCTTATATGTCTGATTTATTGCATTTAACATTATGTTTTCAAACTGTATCCATTTACCTATGAATGCCTCAAGTTTATCTTTTTTATGGCAGTGTAGTATTTCATCATGTAAAAATGCCTTTTTTTTATACATTCCTTTGCTGATGTACATATACACTATACCCAGGTTGTAGCTATTGTAAATTGTGTTGCCATAAACATGTATATGGTAAGTTTAGCTCTCTTGAGAAGATACCTAGAAGGGAGATAGCTGGGTCAAATGGAAGACACAGCTGTCACAAGAAGGGAAAAGAGTAGTCACAGGAACGGTGGTGTGACTGGTACAGTAGTTGCAGACAATGAATTTTGATACATTTAGCGAATAACAAATTTTTAGTCTTCTTTTTATCTCAACCTGTTTGTAAATGCAAATACTGTTCTCACAAACAAACAGAAAAAGCGATATAATTGCACTAAGGTAACGAAAACTGACTTTAGAGTCAACTGGTTGACCATACCCTTCCTGTAAGAGGCCCATGCTTAGGTCTGCCCTTTCTGAAACATTCACAATATATTTCAGAAAGCAATAGCCTGGTAGAACCTTACCTGGAAGTCTGTCCTAAGTGAAAATCTTGGGTTCTACCTCAGACTTACTGAGTCAGAACGAGCATTTTTATCAGGCTCCCCAAGTGAACTCAATGCATACTGAAGTTCGAGAAGCCCGGATGGCTTGCGTGTGGAGCCAGCATAACTTGAAAGGTGACCACACATTCTTACTCCTAACTCTTCCATCGTTTAGCATTTCTTGCTGCTGTTTCTACTTTCATCTAGAGACGTGACACTCAGAGTAATAAAACGCATGCAGTAATTACTCTGAGTGAAAATCTGATTAAATCAGACAGTTTTTCCTAAAGAGCATATAAAGAGATTTTCATCATGCAGAGCATGACGTACAAGAAAAATCAGCCTCTGTAGGAACTACAGACCGACTGAGAAATCTCACTTGAAGAGAGAAAGAGCAAAGACAGCCCTGAAATCACATTTAGGCAAATCAGAAGTACACAGTGTGCCAGGGAGAGCCGATATTTTTCCTGCACTGGCTCTGACATGTTCACACATGAATGTATCTCATTCAGAAAAAGGAAAAGCTCTAGAATGGCACAGTCTGGTCTTATGAGAAACAGATGTGTCATGGTTCATCCCCTCCCTGACCACCTGTGGTTTGCCCATGACTCAACTTCCTTAACTAAAGGGAGTGAACGCTTGGATCCTGAACAGACTCTAAATTACATATTTATTTTCTTCCTCCTCATGTTTCTCTTCACTGCTCATTGCTATGATAGAACCTCACCATTCAGAGAAGTTTGAATAAGCTACAAAAGGAGTTCTCAACACTCCATAGCATTTTCATTTCAGGACAAATTCTTGCTCTGGTATTTAGATTGAAGTTCTGCTAAAACTTCAGACCAAATACAGCACCACTAGGTCCAGCCAAATGGAAAAAGTGATTTGTATGTAAAATTTAAAGCCACCTGGTTATGAGGCACCTTTGCTTACTTTCTATTTTAGTTGAGGCTAGGGATTACTCTCATTTAGAAATATACTTTCTGCTACCATTGACTGGTCGCTTAACCATCACCTCTCATATTCACGGAAAAATGTAGAGAAATTAAACCCATTCATATACCTGCTGTTAAATCTCACAGTGAACCACTGCTCACAAGTAGCCAGCAAGAAGGATTTGAACTTCATTACATTTAATTTCTTCTGCCATGCTCTGCTTTTCATTGCACAAAAATTGGGCAGGGAGACGGTCCAACCACAGGTAGGTGGATGGAAAACTAGGAGGCACAAATAGCCCGTACTGGGAACAATCCTGCCTTGAACAGCCATGGACAATATTTTTTAAAAATATTTTTATTTCCATTTATGCAATCAACTTAGGGTTGTTTCAACATACCATTGAGTCACTTGGTTTTTCTTTTCATGGAATCTTAATTTCTTCAGAAGCATTTTTCTAATTAAAAGCAAACATACAAATTAAGATAACCTGTCAGGAAAGTACTTGTCGCCATTCAGGGGCCAAATTATAATTACAGTGACAACACTGTCAAAGAGGGTGGTGTTCCTAAAACCCATAATTATTTCCTTGCTTATAATTTTAACTGAAAGGCAAGTGACATGGGCTTTGAATTTAATAAAACCTTGATCTGTGTATCTTGGTATTAAAACTCTATCCAAAATGGCACACACCAAATTTTATATAGTTTTGTAAAATGGGAAAACTTAAGAGACAAAAAAATAAATAACCTGGCCACAATGAGTCACTGGCAAACCTTGAGAGGCATTTCCAAGTACATTTGCTAAAAGAGTGTTTTGTGAATTAAAACACACTACTTCTGCACAGAATACAAGAATGCCCTGGAATTAATAATCTGTGTGCTTTGTAAGGATTATTTACAAGTAAAGATTTTCCAAAAATCAATTTCCATGTCATTTTGAGATTTTGTTTTCGAGGGGTAGTTTTGTGTTTTTTGTTTTTTTCTGATTTTTTTGTTTTTGTTCTTGTTGTGGTCACCACTGATTTTTGTTCTGGTTTTTTGCATCCCTGGGTCTTACACACAGGGCCTTGCCCCTGCTAAGCAACTGCACTAACAGCGAACAAATCCCTAGCCCGAGATTTAGTTTTGGATAGGGAAATTTATTGCAAAACAGTAGCTTATGCCGAGGATTTAGCTCAGTGACCTAAGCGCCTGCCTGGCAGGTGTGAGGTTGTGAGTTCAATCCTGAATTATCAGTGTCCTGGGGGAGTATTAATTTTGTAAATAATAAAATAAAATCATAGTAGATTTTGGTTATAAGTGGAGGTATAAAAAAGAATGAGCTTTGTAAAAATGATAATTAAGTTTTAAAATAGACACAAAATTGCTTTTCATGTCCATTTGATTAAACAAGTCACACTTACTGACTTCCAATACACTTCAGAATGTAAGTTACAACGTACTGAGTATGAACTGATTAGGAGTTTTCTCAGAGACCACTGAGGTGGCATGAAAGTCCTACTAAACTACAGTTTGAAAGAACTGGCCATTGTCTTGCTATATGTTATCTCTCAGTGCTAGAGAGAAGTCAGGAGAAGTCAGTTTCTTATTTATAAAACTGGTATGATCATATTTTACCAATTTAACAGTGGTGTTGATGGTGTCCAGTGAGCATTTTTTTTTGTACCGGGAATTGAACTCAGGACCACACGCTTGCCAGGCTGGTGCTGTACCACTGAGCTATATCCCCAGTCTCTTTTATTTCCTTTTTTTTTTTTTTTTTTTTTTTTTTTTTTTTTTTTTTTTTTTTTTTTTTTTTTTTTTTTTTTTTTTTTTTTTGTGTGTGTGTGTGTGTGTTTTCTTTTTTCTTTTTTTCCACTGAGTTCTTATGTAGGCCAGCATTCTGAGAACATTTTAGAAAATACGACTCAAATCCATCATTATTTTAAGATATGATAGAAACATTGGGAATTCACCTGCTGTGTAACTGACTATGACAGTGATGGCAAACCTTTTAGAGCGGTCAGTGATACAAATAGCACATATGTCATAGGTTTGCCACCACTGAACTAGAATGTCATGTCACTGAGGACAGAAACTATGTTCTACTTCTTTTTTATAGTCATATATCTTCATTTATTTATCCCAATGTTAACTATCATGATACTGTATAAAAATTTCCAGATGATTAATGAAATGACTAACTGAAGAACAAACTCATAGCATCTAATGCCAATAATTGAGCCTATCTTTTAGCATGTTATCATGAGAAAGAAGGCAGAAAAACCAGCATGGAGGTTTTTATCTAGTTTTACATCATAGGCTCCTTTGGCAGTGCTGCAAAGAGTGGTTAACCATTTTTGATATAACTAGTTTAAAATGCATAAAATAAAAACATTCCAAAAATAAATATATAGAAAAAGGATAAAATATTCTTTAAATAAAACAGGCCTAGCAAATCTAGTAGTTAACATAATTTGGAAGTAGTGCTGAGTATAAATTATATTTGATATATATTCAATACCTATGATGTTTTCAGAACTAATTTATGATTTTTATTGCTGCCAATGCTACTGTGATTTGGGGCTTATGCACATAATTGAGGAGATATCAAACATCAGTTAGAGTTCATGAAAATAAAGATTTTTTTCCTATGCAAGTAGTATTATACTTAAGAGAACTCAAAGTCATATTCTTATCTCCTTCTAACCAAAGTTTACAATACAACATATTACCTTTTTTTTACTATAATTAAAAAGTTTGTAAGCTAATCTAGTAGTTTCATTACCACATTAGAATATATATTGTATGGTGTATATTAGCATAAAGCAGCACAGCAATGTAACACAAAAGAGTATCACTGAATCTTGATTTATTTTCTGGTGCTTTTGGATATCAACATATTATCCTTAGCGGCATTTTCTAACATCTTCCCTTCTGCCTAAATTCAAAATTACACTGATGTTACTTTGGAAGAGAAGATGCTGCTTTGAGAGTTGGTTTACACTGAACAAAAGCATTCAGCTGAATATACCCAATGTAGTTCTTGAAGGGCAAGAGGAAAAACAAAAATTCTAAGTTATCTTCTCTGAAAACAGTACAATCCTTGTTTTCTTTCACCACTGCTTCAGATTTTCTTCAATGACAGCTACCATTAGTATCTGTCAACAGATCCCTGACAGAGGAGAGAAACAGTGACTCACCCCTGATCACTAGCGTGTCTACCCCGGTACATCTGAACTGCCTCCCAGGAGCTTCTGAAAGGAGGTAAAGTTTGACAAGCTGAACTGAAAAAATCAGAAGAGAAGAGCTGATATCAAGGAGCCAGGTCTTAGGGCAAGTAAAATAATGATGCAGACTCTAAAAAAAAAGTGACAATCAGAATCAGAAGCAAGGGGAAGGAGCTCGATGAAACTAGTGTCTGTCTATATTTTTTGGGCTGAGAGGTAAGTATTCAACAGATTCCTGTGGTGAATTACAGAAGTTTCAATAATGCTGTTGTGGTAGGTTGAACTGTGTGTCCTAAAAACTTATGTTGAAGTCTTAACCTCTAGCACCTGCCAGTACCTGTCAGGGTGACCACTTTTGTTGTTGTTGTTTATTTTATTTTATTTTATTTTATTTTATTTTTTTGTGGCACTGGGGATCAAACTCACAACCTCGTGCCTGCCAAACAGGCCCTTACATCACTGGCCCAAACTCTCAGCCCTAGTTTTTTGAGGCAAGGTTGTACTATGTAGCTTAGGCTGGCCTTGCACTCACGTTGTAGCCCAAATCGGCCTTGAACTCACAATACTCCTACCTCAGCCTCCTGAGTGCTGGGATGAAAGGCGTGCATCACCACACCCAGCCAGGGTGACCACTTTTGGAAATAGCATCTGCAAATATACATAAGCTAAGATGAGGTAAACAGGATTTCAGTGGGTCAACTACATTTCATGGTAGGCATCCTCATAAGAAGAGACAGATTTGGAATTAGAGACAGAGGCATAGAAGGAAAACAGAGCCGTGTGGTAACAGACAGATTGCAGTGATGTGGCCACATGCCAAAAAATTTCAAGGATTTCTCATGAACCACTAGAACCTGCAGAGAGACAAGGACGTAGTCTTTCCTAGACACTTCAGAGGGAATGTGACCTTTTGATACAGCTTGACTTTGGTCTTCTGACCTCTAGGACTGTGAAACAATAGATTTCTGCCTTGAGCCACTCAATGTGTGGCAATTTGGTATGGCAGTCCAGGGAAACCAATCCAACTGTATCCTTTAAGAAGGATTAGAAATTCACCAATGACTAGAATCAGGGTGGTGACCTAGGTATTTGTCTCAAAAAGCTGCTTTCATTAAAAAACTTATAAAACATAAATTGATTTTAAAGAAAGTATAATTGTATTATTATTTCTACAAATACTGGTTAAACTTTGGAAATGGAACAAAAAGATGCAAGTATGCCAACTGATCCTAAACCTTGATTGCTGCTTCTACTGAAAAACAATCCCAAATAATTCAGAGGGCTTTTTAGAATTTCCAAGGAGTACGGGAGTTGCACACACTCACTTCATTTAAACAGGTAATCTATTATTGATTTGATATTATAAGAACAGATATGTTTAGAGAGTCCTATTCAAGCAGTTAATTGATTAGACATGGCAAAGGAAGTATGAAAGAGTCAATAATTTCCTAATTGATCTTTTCAATTGTAAAGAGCACTTGTGCACATAGAAATGGACATAATTTTCAAAATTTCTTCCATGGCCAAACTTTAAAATGGCAAAGCAATAAAAGTATAATAGAAACAGAAACGCAGAAAAATTGAGTCACTAGATTAAAGGTCCTACATTTTAGCAAAAATAACGTAAATGTGTGCATTAAGAATAGGCCAGAAAGAAGAATTTCTGGGCTCAATTCTACCTTTCTGTATTACAGTTCATCCTTTGTCTAAATTCATGTCCCTCTCATTCTTAAATACTGCCTTTAACTCACGTTTCTCAAAAAACCTTCCCCATCCAGCTATAAGATTCTTCTGAAAGCCTGGTAACCCCTTTGCCTTTATTAGCATTGTTTTCTACTTGATTTCTGAATGTCTACCTCTTTCTGTCCCTCTCTCTCTCCCTCTCTCCCTCTCTCTCTCTCTCTCTCTCTTTCTCCTTGCCAGTGAATGGTCA
Source organism: Dasyprocta punctata (assembly GCA_004363535.1). Taxonomy (NCBI): domain Eukaryota; kingdom Metazoa; phylum Chordata; class Mammalia; order Rodentia; family Dasyproctidae; genus Dasyprocta; species Dasyprocta punctata. The sequence goes on from RJWM01019354.1 coordinate 32,820, forward strand.
GTCAGCACCTTTCCCCACACCTAGGGGTGGTGCAAGGGTGTGTCAGCATGGGGTTCCTCTTGGGGACGAGAATGAAGCAAGTTTCTCTAGACATGAAGCCTAAGAGAAATAAGCTTCTGCATGTGGATTAGACTTACACGCACTGTGAGCTCGCCCATACTTTTCTTTGGCTACTGTGGCAAATCCTGATCTTTCATGAAAGATGCAATAATGAAAATTGGTACCATATCCAATACTTTTTCACTCCAGTTAATACTGCTCCATGAAGTAGACAAGGCACAGACTGGAATCACCAGTTCGCCAAAGAGAAAGATAGGGCTCAGTATCAACAGATCTGGTAAGAATACAAATCAGAAATTGTATCTGAAGGGCCGGGAGTTTGGCTCAGTGGTTTAAGCACCTGTCTGGCAGGTGTGAGGTTGTGAGTTTGATCCCCCGTGCCGCAAAAAAAAATAAATAAATAAATAAAAAATAAAAAAAAAGAAAGAAAGAAATTGTATCTAAGTCCAGCATTGCTTTCTAATAAGTTGTTCATCATCTATAAGATGTATATAAAAATAGTACTAAAAATAATGACAGGACTTTTAAAAGGGCTTATGTTTATTGCAGCATAATCTTGGTATAGTTATTATGAGAGATACTAATGAATTAAATTCAACAAATTGTCCCTATGTTCCTCGCGTGTCTATCTAATTATAATAGAAATGGAAATAAAATGAGTTTATCTACTTTAAATTCATTTTTAAATTCAAATTATGAAACTGCAAGATAATGTTGGCTTAAATACATTAAAATTCTATTAACATAATTAAATTACAATTTAATGATTTAAGCCATGAAAAATATTTAATAAAATATATTTACATTATGAACTATTTCATTAATTGGGTTTCATAATATTTGGACTCAGTACTAGTAGAGAAAAATTATAGCCTACTTATTAATGTTTTTATTGATATAGCTAAATTCTACTTCTGTTCCATACTTTGATCTTCGAGTCTCTTAAGTATTTAATGATTGCTGCCGTATTACCTGAAATTGAGTGCATTTTAAATCAAGATACATCTCAGATGGTTAAAATGATCAAAGCTTTCTGAATAATTCTGTGCAAAAGCTAGACTGAGCAGTTTTTACATGGACAGTTTCAAGCAAAAATAATTTTTTAATCCATTTCTTGTTTTTCTCAAAGAAACAAGAACAGTCCACATTCCTTTGAGTTACAGCACAAGGGGCATAAAAATAAGCAGATGCTCACACTCCTTAGGTCTGAAAGATACCAGAACAGATTGCGGGCAGATCAGACAGCTGTGCCCTGTTGAGTTCATTTCTGCATTTGGACATCTTTCTCAGGGAAAACTGAGCTCAAGGGCTTGGCTTCAAAACACCACCCTGACTGCATGTTTCTGAATGTCCCTGCAGTGTCCAAATTTGACTTACCCAGTCAGTAAGGAGAGTGACATTTTTAATCAAAACATCATTGGGATTACATGAAACATTTATTGCATTTTATATGAAAAGTACTAACATATATTAGTGACAAAAATATATCAGTACCAATAATGAATATGAATAACAAAATAGCAGCCTTGGACTACCTGAAAATCTTAAGTAGATCACACATTGGGAATTGTGTTTATTTATATCGGATACTGAGAAGAAAGCTGATCTCTTGTAGAACAGTTGATATAAATAGAAGGATAAAAAGGAGGAGGGGAAGGAACATCTGTGTATTGGAGCAGGTCAAGTACAAGTTTTGCAACCCTGATGAACTTTGAAAAGTATTTCCAAGGTTGCACATTACAAAAGCCTTTACTAATTCCAGGGAAGTTTCATTGTTTTGAGTTTTAAGAGAAATACAAATTTTTGGGTGAATCTTGAATTGTAGTGCAGTGAATAGTCAAACAACTGTTACAATAAAGGCTACTGAAGCTATCTTCTAACCAGCCTTGGCTCATCATTCCATCTTTAGACAGATTTTCTCTTTTCTCCTTAAAGTAAAAAAAATTATTCTGGATACTTGAGATTCAAGTATAAAATATACCCTCAAGCCAACCTTGAGTTCCTTCTCTCATGTGCAAAAGCACAGTACAGCCTGTAACAGATATACAAGGGCCAATCAAAAAAGCAGTACAGGTTTACATTTTTGTGTGTCTTTTTTCAGGTTTAAGTTTTTTAAAATTTACTACAATAAAAGACCATTAGTTGCCATTAATTCCCTTCAAAATACTCCCTCTGGCTTCAGACACACTTATCCTGTCATTCTTGGCACTATCTATCAGAAGCAGTTCTGGAAGTCCTCTTTTGTGTTTTTATGAAGTATGATCAAAACTTCAGTGAATAATGCTGCTGAGTGACCTCCAACAGAAAGACAGGTTCCTAAAACACTTGGCGGTGTGTCACTGTCCACTTTATTCACTGGATCTGGCACCCTGTGACATCTGGCTCTTCCCAAAGTAAAAATGACCATGAAAAGTAAACATTTTGAATCAATTCAGGGACACTGAAGCAGCCATGAGAGCATAACTAAAGACACTCACAAAAAGGCACCTCAGAAGTGCTTCAGAAAGTGGCAAGCACAGGGAATTTCTGTGGCAGGAACAGGTGAGCATGTCGAGGGAACTAACAGCAATGTGTCTTTTACTGTAGTGCTTGTTTTTTTAAAAAAAATCTGTAAACATTCACAGAAAAGGCAGCACATGAAGAAAGTAGGAGTTGAGTGAGTGGGCGTAGCAGGCAGAATTTTTTAACTAGCAAGTGTTAGGTGATCTCAAAATCTTAAAACAGATGATCATGTCCTTCAGAGTTAGGGGATTATGGAAACAGGTTTGTCTCCTATCGAGAGTATCATTTCCTGCCCTTTTGTGACACAGCCTTTAGAGAAGACAAACCGCAGCGAATGTATTTGTTTTCCACATTTCGTCTTCCCTTGTAGCTTTCTAAATACTCCTACTCAGTTGCATGAGTATAAGTCAAGTTCCCACTCATTTTGTGACTTTTCGGGATGTAAGGGCTGTAATCAGTTCATCGACTGTGTATCTTCCCCATTCTAATGCTCAGTATCAGCATCATTTGGAAACTCAGAAATGCAAATGCCTACTCCCTCCATCTCTCTGACTGCATTTAAAAAAAAAATTCCATTGTGATTCATACACTCACATAAGTTTGAGAAACACTGCCCTGACACATTTTCATTCTTACTCTTCCATGTGAAAAATGAATGTCCTTTTGGAACTCTCTTACAGCCTAGTTCCTGAAGGTCATAGAAAGTCAGAGCTTCATCTCTTCTGCTAAACCTCAAAGTCTTCCAGGTTACTTATTATTATTAGAAAGACCAAAGAAAAGTAATCATTGTATGATCTGATGCGACACGGAGACCCTAACAACAGAGCTCCTTTGAGAACTCATTTCTCAGGCACTGTTATATCCAAGCTGAAGTCAACTAAAGTTCAACTCACTGCCTATCCAGTTCCCTGTCTCCCACATTCAGGGAAAGGATAAGACATTAATGACACAATGTGAATTCCCATCAGGTACTCTCCTTTCTCATTTATAGGTGATCAATTTCATCTTTATAGTTTGTTTGAAGTACTCTTGCTACTTTAGCATTGAAGTTTGTTATATGGCAAGCACTGGACTATGACCTTCATACTCACCATAAATCTTATAACAATTGCTAGATCTCCCTCCAAAAAGTCAACGGCATCAATAAAGTAATAATTAGAAGTACAATAAAATGATTAAAAAGAAAACAAGAGCTGACAGAATTTTGCATCTGAAATCCTCAGGGTTTTACACAGAGCTCAGGTATAAAATGGCACAAAAGCTTGCCACTTCAGCATGCCATTGGGTTTCCTAGAATCTATCTGTTTGCAAAACTATGCTATGGAAAGTCTTCTTCTACCTTTGATCCTCAGAATTTCATATTCCTTGTGGGCTGGGTAAATATCTCCTTCAGGGTGAGGCTATATTTCCTAAGCACCCGTTGCCTGAATCTCACCAATATCCTCTACAGACAGTATGAAAAATAAAATAAACAAACAAACAAAAAAACCGCTATTGGACTTGATCTTTCACTGAGAATCTCAATTTATCTTTACTGTTTTGTAATGGCCTTTGTCAACTTAAATGACCTCCACAGACTTCTTCCTAAGTATCCCAATACAACAGTTTCTCATTGCAAATCTGTCATGTGCAGAGAATTTCCAGTTACTCACTAGTGGGGAAGTTTCTCTCAAGACAAATTGATCCTGGCAACCATTTTTGAGTTTCCTTCTTCCTCTCAAAATGAGCACGATTTGGTCTCCCTTAGCACCTTCCCCCCAACCTGATTTACTAGTACGACATACATTCTCTGACATCAGCTCCTTTCATGCTTCTCCTATTTCCAATACATTCAAGTGGAAAAGAGGAGATACTCAATGAATATCTTTTAACTGAAGGTATTAGAAAAAAATCACAGTGGCTCTCTGCAGACATCATTATCCAAGAAAGACATCAAAACTTATTGAGGATATGAGATGACTGTAATAAAGTTTTAGAAAAGCAATCTCTCTGGTAAGTGGCTTGATTTCAAGTGAGTAAGATCCTGAGCAGAGACTTCAAATACATCTTGCCTGGATGCTTGACCCACAGAAACTGTGAGATAATAACATTCTAGAGCTACTAAAGATTACAAAAGTCTGTTACCTAAAAATAGAAAACTAATATGGTAGTCTAAATTTAGACTGCTGTAGATACTATTAAGATACAGGAAACAATTCATTTTATAGTCTTATCCTGTGTGAAGCCGTCTCTGAAAGGCATCAGTCTCTGGGACCATAAAATAGTAGAAAAGCTGTGTTTCTCAATCTTAAATTCCCGGCTCACTGCACATACCATCTGTTGCTCTCTTGCCTTCTCTGATAGAGAAAAAAATTATTCAGGGGAATGGTTTTCTTTAAATCTCATGTTTGTAAAAGTGGCGTCTGTATTATCATTTCTAAGAGAGAACAGCTTTTTTAAATGAAATTTGGTGAAGCTGCAATAGCTCAGAGTTTGCTTTATAAAATGAAAGCTCAGAAGCAATAGAATCAAAGCAGAATGAAACCAAAGTGAGAAGTTGCTGCCGAGATCTTTGATCAAATAGGTTGTATTAAAATTTAAGATTTGTTCCCTCTGTGACTTGTTGCTTGGCCCCAGAGAATGTGTCACGAATGGTGGTTTCAGTCCTTCAGACCTAGCACTATTGCTTGCTGGACTTTGAACAGATTTACTCGATGGAATTGCCCAAAAAGAACTGATTTCTACAATTCCCAAAATTATAACCATTTCATAACTGTCATATTAATCTCTCATTTCTTTTATGGTACTTAAGAAGAAACTGAATTTTGAGAGCAATTTTAGTCTCACAACAAAACTGATCAGAAAGTATAGTTTCCACAAGCACCTCATTCCCATTAATGCTTGAAATTCACTAATTCAAAACTTTTCATTTTAAAGAGAAATGAAATACCTTTGCTCAAAAATACTTTCTTTGGTAATTCAAAGAGGCATAGTCACTTTTCATAAAATGATAGCATAAAGGCACTTTATTTAATATTTTACGACACTGAAAATATGAGTGGTACCCCATTCTATAACAAAACAAATGACTGTTTTAAAAGAATCATTTTACATAATTGCTCATAACAATGGTTTTAGTTAGTCTTGGGAATTTGTCACTTGCAGACATCTAAAGTGCAGACAATATTCCAAGTATTTTTCTTAGAAGCCGGGCGTGGGGGCGCATGCCTTTAATCTCAGCACTCAGGAGGCTGAGGTAGGCGGAGCGTTGTAAGTTCAAGGCTGGCTTGGACTACAATGCGAGCACAAGGCTGGCCTGAGATACATAGTGTGGTCCTGTCTCAAAAAACTAGGACCAGGAGTTTGGCTCAGTGGCTTAAGTGCCTGTCTGGCAAGTGTGAGGTTGTGAGTTTGATTCCCGGTGCCACAAAAAAATAAAGTATTTTTCTTAGAAAAACAGTAATCCTTGGAGCTGGGGATATAGCTCAGGCGCACAGTGCCAGTGTAGCAAGCATGAGGTTCTAAGTTTGATTCCAGATACCAATAAGAGAGAGAGAGAGAGAGAGAGAGAGAGAGAGAGAGAGAGAGAGAGAGAGAGAGAGAGAGAATTAAAGAGAGAAAGAACTGGGAATCAAACTCAAGGTCTCCCAGTTACCAGGCTGGTGCAGTGCCACTGAGCTACACTCCCAACCCAAAATACTTGAATCTGAAGGTGTATTCTCCAGACAAGTCATGAGCTGTAACTTTTTTTTGGTAATTTTTATTTTATTAGCCCATATTTGCAGTACCTAATGATTACATTCCTCTTCCACAGTTGGTTCACGTGCATATCACATCTTCGATCTTTGTTTCACCCTCTTTGCCTTC
>RJWM01019355.1:0-39283 GCA_004363535.1 Dasyprocta punctata
GCGCAAAAGGGAGCGGGAGGTTTATCTCTTGAATGAGAAGGAAAACATGGAGTTTACTCTTGGAGAGCTAAGTTGTTTCTCTGGGTCCGGTACCAAGTTAGGGGGATGTCATGTTACAGGTAGCTGAGCCCCAGGCTAACAGAACCTATCAATACATATTACTGGGCATAGTGAGGCAAGCCTGTCATCCCAGGACTCAGAAGGCTGAGGCAGGAAGATTGCTGTGAGTTCAAGACCAGCCTGGGCTACATAGTGATCCTTGTCTCAAAAAAACCAAAAAAAAAAAAAAAAAAAAGAAAGTAAAACCTCACTATCTTTTGTGCATGCATCGCCCCATTTTTTGTTCAGGACATCAAGGGCCTGGAAAGAATCTACAGGGCCCCAGAATCCAGCGACATCACTGCACCCACTCCTTCCCTTCCTCCGCAGTCCTTTTGCCCCGGGTATCTGCTGACTAATGTAGACGAGGAGAAAGTCATTTTCCTCTGCCCTTCCAAGTTCCTTCTTGGCAAGAGTCCCCACGACAAAACGCAGGTTAGCAGAAGAGCAGGCGGAAGCTGGCACACACTGGCACCTCAGACGCGAATGAGAGACCGGAGGAAGGAAGCGCCGACCCGGCGGCTGAGACCGCGCTGCCACGGCGCCTGCCCCTGAAGCGGGACGAGAAGAGCCCCGCGACCCGGAGCCGCCCCTCTCTTCCTGGCGCGAGGTAGGGGGCACCCTTACAAACGCAGAGCCCCCCTGTAGGCAGACACTTCTCTCCCAAAGCAGCTATTTACGCTCTGTTCCAGAGTCTCCCGTGTCTGTGGATTCTCCACCTAAGTGGCTCAAAATAATCCTCGTTCCGAAGAGGCCCGTCTCAGCCGTCCTCTAGGGGCATGTTCTGGTCTCTCCCCTTTGACAGAAGCTCCGTGTAGCCATGGAACATGTAGAAGGGCTACGAATTCTGCTTCATTCTAAGTTACTTAAATACCCGCAGGCAGCAGCAGCAGCTTTGGTACGGAAAGTGCAAGTCAGGAAATGGAGACACAGGGAGACAAAGTCCCCCGGCCAGGACTTGGGAAGTGAGGCCTGGGTCTCTGAGTCCACGTGCCCGGGGAGGGGATAGAGACCTCACTTTCGAAAACCCCCTTTCCTCCTCCACCTGCGCCTCCCAAAGGCTCAGCCCCTGAGGGACCAGGACCCCCCTGCACTGCATTCCTCTGCTGTCTCCCGCCCCATTGTGTCTAAACCCCAGCTCTGGGCTCTCTTCTCTGTCCCACAAAGAAATGCAGATTCTCTTTTAATCTCCTGGAGAACGGTTTGAGATAAGAACAATTTATGTCCCCAGTGCATTAGCAGAACAAAGCCTTGTAATTCAATGGCTCCTTTGGGAATGAGCAGCTCATTGTCCAGCCACCAGCACTGGCCGCCTGGGCAGCCCCTGTCTGCAGCAAGGCATGGGCTGCAAATTAAGTGGGATTTCCATGTTGAGCTCTGAGCCAGGCCTGGGGACACAGTGCAGAGAAACTGTCCCAGGCGAGCCTGAGATCTGGGTACTGGCTCCAGCTGACCTGCCGCAGGTCCCTGTGCAAATCCCTCAGCATTTTACAGTTCCATTTCCTAACTCGCAGAATCACAGCAGAATTCTCTCTTGCCTACTTTCTGACTTCCACAGGTAGTGAAAGAAATTGTAATGTTTTGAGAATGAACGCGTTAGGTGCTAATTCCAGAAGCTGAGCCTGACTTGTCTCCTTCAGGTGATTTCTTGTGGTGCAGGGGTAGTTCGAGGGGACTCGGGAGGCAGGCGGGCCCAGCAGATGGGGCACAGAGCGAGGTCCAGGGCTGAGGATGGAGGGGCGCTTGCTTTGCAGGTGAGCTCCCCCCATCTCCACCCCACGGGCCGGGCACCCTGCGCACTGTGCTCCAGGCTGGGCCAAGGTGCGATGGTGGGACAGGGACAGCCGGGCCTGACCTGCTGGAAGGGCGAGGGCACCTCCAGAGCAGGGCACTGCCAAGGGCCGGGACAGCCAGAGCGCCCAGGACGGGGCCTTTCCCTGCATTGTGAGCTGAGCACTCACACAGCGTGGAAGCGAGCTGAGCTCACCCCTGCGGTCGTGCCTGCCGGTGGCTGGGGTCCTGCAGGGAGAACGAGATGGGTAACTGGGTGGAGGAAGGAAGGAAAGGCTCAGGGCCACATCAGGCTTTGAGGAAGGTGCTGTAAACCTTCCCGCAGCCATGGATCCTCACACAGAGGCCAGGGTGGACGGGGGAGCTATTGTCACTTTGACTTTACAGACCGGTGTACAGACCGATGGGGACAGGTTTCTCCAGCACACCTGCACAGATCACTGCCCTGCTGCTTGCCGAGAGCCCTCGGTGGGCAGCAGAATCCCTCTCACTACTGCATGCTGCACCTGCCAGGTAAGCAGGGATCAGCAGGTGCACTCCGATGCAGTGTTTTGAGCAGCCTTATGCTAAAAGCATACTTGTTGCTCACCAAATTTAACAGGATGTCTTGTCGGTTATCTGGCAGCGCTATGTTAATAAGACACTCAAGGACTCTTCAGGACATATCCTCACCTGGACGGCTCCGAAAGGATGACCCGAGATGGGGTCTAAGGCAGAGTGCAGAGCTGAGGCAGCGCTTGTCTTCTCCTGAGCCTGTGTCTGCACCCTCTCCCAGTGGGGAGCATTCGCGGACAGAGGCTGACGTCTGGAGGTGGCTCACAGGCTGCACTGAGAGACGGCACCACTCACTGTCCTAGGCTGCTGGGAACCATCGTTTTGTCAAGAAGCATGCGAAACCCAGTGCTGTCTTGCAGCCAAGGGAAGCACCTGGGTGGGCACCATGGAGGGCCCTTTCCCAGTGTGGCTTTGTGCCTCGAACTGTTCTTTCCTTTGGCCACAAAAGCCAAGAAACAGATGCTGCGTCACCTGCTGGGCACCATCAGGGTCTACGGGATGTCTGATGGAGGAGATGCTCAGCTCTCGGGAAATTCAGCTCCATTAAATGTAGACTATGTCCACTGACGGCCTGTCAGTGCCCAGCATTTAGATCCTATCAGTGCCGAGCTGTTCTTCAGGTGATTGTTCAAACTGGAGGATCCATTAGCCAAGAAAGAAGAGTTCCTGGGGAGAGTTTGGCCAAGCCGGCCGGCAGTTGTTGAGTGCCTTCTTTACGCTAATCCTCCCTCGGGGACAGAGGAGGGAAGGATCATAGGGACTTGGGGCTGCTGTCCCATGAATGACGGTCTCATGGAGAGACGACCGTGAAACGGTCTAGGGGGCCCCCGTGAAGCTGGGTGGAGTGAGAGAAAGCCAGGAGACCGATCCGGAGCCTGGCGTGGAGCGGCCTGGAGCCTCTGCCCCACCTTGTGCTCAGTCCTTACTGAGCGAAGTGAAGAGAAAGGAAATACGCACGGATGTGACGCGTGAATGGCACACAGGAGCTCGGCGGAGGCACCGCGTGAAGGGGCCATGTCATCTTAGGCAGCAAGCACACAGGTCACAGCCCGGGAAAAGGGAGGTTGGGACCAAAGATAATAAAAATCTATATTAACCAAATATGTTCTTTGTATCAGTGAAGTCAGAAAAATAGTAGTGTGTGTGAGTGCGTGTGTCCAAGTTTCCCCTTTTCCTAAGAATGCCCATCATGTTGGATTAGGGCCCAACCTACTTCAATACGACCTCATCTTAACCAATCATAGGTACGATGACCTTATTCCTAAATAATTTATGATCTTAGGAGCTGGAGGTTAGGACTCCAACCACAAATTTGGAGCAGGACACGTTCAGCCTGTGTCTGTGGTTCTCGCTCCCATCTCCTCCTGGGGTGCGGGTAAGCAGGGAGGACTGAGGCCCAGAGTAGCCCGGCCCTGCCCTTGGCTTTTACGGGAAGCTATTTATTTACTCCTCAGCCCAATCCTACACGGCAGATGAGAGTCCTGCCTTTCTACAGCTGAGGAACCTGGGGTGTGGGCAGGTTAAACAAGCCACCAAATGTCACAGACAGTAAGTAGCACGTGGAATTCCTTATGCTACCGAGGATGAGAAGGACTACCAGCTTGCTGGGCAGTCACCAGCCAAGGTGAAGCTCTGGGCAGTGGGTGCCAGGGTGGGTGCCCAAGTCGGGGCCCAGCAAAGCCCAAGCTCAGTAGTCCTGGGCACAGTGAAACAAGTCAGGCCTCCCCTTCACACTGTCCTTGCCAAGTCCAAGGTCACAGCAGTTAAAACTGTGGACACTCAGTTAAAGAAACAGACACCAGCGTGATCATCTAGGAGTGGCGGGATGGTAAAGCCACTCAGATGCTGAGGGGGTCAGATTTGGAGGGCGGTGGCCTTGATAGATGGACTTGGCGTTTTTCTCTGACTGGAGTTTAGGGAAGCGCACAGGTAGGCGAATGAGGAGGCTCAAGAGCAGATGATAGGTGGGTCACACAGAGGCTTTAGTTCCCGCGGATGGGGTGGCAAGAACAGAGGCAGCACCAGGAGACCATGCCCTTGTCCTCATCTGGAAACCACAGAGGAGGCCTCGGTAGGAAAAGGAACCGTAAATGTGTGATCAAAAAATATGATGAATGCTTAGTTTTTAAAATTCATCACAGTAAAGCACACATTGCCACGAATCCTCCTTAAGCCTTTCCCTCACTTCAGACACGCCCATCCCATCCTTCCTGCCGCTTTCCGCAGCAGTTCTGGAAGTGCTCTCTGCTGAGTGTCTTTAGCTGCACTGTTGTAGCAGCCTTAATGTCCCGAATCAGTTCAAGACATTTATGTTTCACGGTCATTTTGACTTTGAGGAAGAGCCAGAAATCACGTGGTGCTGGACGCAGTGAATAAGGCGGATGAGGACACAGCGTCATGTTTTTGGGGGCCTGCCTTTCTCTTGGATGGCTCTTAGCAGCAGCACCCACTGTACTTTTGGTCACAACTGATAAAGACACTCAGGAAAGAGGACTCCAGAACTGTTCCAAAAATTTGCAAGACCAATGGGATAAGTGTGTTCAAAGCCAAGGTGAATATTTGAGGGATGTCATGGCAATGCATTTTTTATTGTGATAAGGTCTTTTATTCAAACATTCACATTCCCTGTCTTTTTCAATCACTCCTCATACCTGGTTATGGCACTGTGTTATTAGCAACAGAGTACAGACGAAGACACTGAGGTCACTGAAGGAATAAGAGCAAGAGTGATGCTATGGTTTGCATTTGGATGTCCCCCCAAAGCCTCATATGGTCATGGGAGGGTGGCTGAGTCCAGCATTTGTGATTGGTTCATTGTCTTGTGCTGGGGTTGGCGGTGTGAGTGCTGCACCCACCCAGGGGTGGGGATCTGGCACACGATATAAGGGAGGGAAGGAGGTGTGCTCCCCTTTTGCCCTTTTCGTTCTTGTCCCTTGTAACCACCATACACGGCCGCCCCTCAGCCACGCCACCCTGTGTTGGAGCCAGCTGAGTATGGACTGAAACCTCCAAAAACTGTAAGCTAAATAAACCTTTCCTTCCTTCATTTTGGGTGTCAATATTTTGTCTTAGCAATGAGAAACAAGTAACCGAGACAGGCAACAAGGTTGGAGTTTAGTAGTGGGAGACATTCTGCCTCAGTCAGGAGGCTGGGGCACAGGGAGGTGTAGAGAGTGGTGGGGCTCAGGAGGCTGTGCAGCATCAAGCTGGGGCTGGGGAACCGGAGAGAGCCGGGCAGAGGAGACAATACCCAGACTGGCTTCCCCCAAATTGCATTCTGATGCAGGACGTCCGGCAGCCTCTCTGGAGCCCTCCATCACTGCCAGGGCTGCAGACAGCAAAGTCTCACGCAAGACCTCATGGTGTCCACCTTCCTCTATCGGAGAGATGCACTGGGTGCCACAGTGGCACTGAAGAGAGCCTCCTGGGCAGGGGAGGGACTGTGGTTTTGTCTTTAGGAATTGCATGGTGAGTAATTTCCTTCGGGTCACTTTGGGGATCTCCATTCTATCCATTAGAGAGAACGTGACTGTTCCCCCATCCATTAATCCAGAGCTCCCAAATCTGAGTCATCACTCAAACCTGGGGGTCACAGTGACATCATTGATCCAACTGTCTGGAAAATTACATTATGACAGTGGCTTTTCTAATAATCCATCAGTGAGAAATCATTCAGATCGTCTTGTACTTCTCACACCCCCAAGGTTCCTCAGCTGCCCTGGCCTGGCTAGTGATCATTATAGGCTGGCATCTTAAGTGCATTTTTAATGACTTCTCGCCACTGTGGAGAACAGCTGGATGGAGCAGAGGCAGCAGCCACCACGCTGGCCCTGGCTCCTGGAGGCTCCCTGCAGTTTGTCTATGTTGGGCGATTGTTGGTGTTTGTGGAAATGGACTCAAATTGAGGTGTAGATAAATCGAAGGTTTAAAACACAAATCGTTGACGTTGTCTGAGAACTTAATTGCCTCCTAGCCGTCTGACACACCTCTTTCTCCGTCAGGCTATGGTGATATCATTTGGAAGCTCCAGCCTGCTGTGCAAGCCAGTGATGGCGGGCGGGGTCAAGGACTCAGGATGAGAACTGCAGGGCAGGAAGGAGGCCTGGGCCTGAGGTCCATGGTGTCACCTGGACGTGAGCTAAGTGGAGAGGGGATGGGCTGGGCACACTTGGGATGGCACAGACCAGGACACAGGCCAAGCCCTGAGCTCTGCTGGTCCCCACAGCCTCCTTCCAGCTGGGGGCAGTTTTCTCCCTTCCTGACTTGCAGTGATTTCAGAAATGCTTTGTTTCTGTGCTGCACTCTGAGATTTATCAGGGAGCACAAAGCCTCCCAAACAGCAGGGGAGCCGAGGCAGAGACAGTGGAAAGGACCTTCCCCAAGGTCATGGGGAAGGGGGATGACCAGCCACGTACCTCTGTGGCTGGAGAAGGCTTGGGTTCATCACGGGGGGCAGCCAGCCAGCACAAGCGGCCCAGCTCCTCACTCTAGGGGAGGACACTGCAACAATGGCACTCTCCAGCTCTAACGTCCCATAGTTCTTCTTCCTTCCCTTTTTGGTGGGAGAAAACAGTTGGTCTTCGCATCCTTGTGCCAACCACCTTCATGACTGCTGGCCACAGGGAAGTGACTGCTGGTGCTGACCAAGAGCGACCCAGCAGTGACCCTTTGTTGGGCTGCATAGACGCCATCTCTGAACGCCTCCATGGCGCCAACTACACTGGCATCCCTGCCTCTCTGCAGACGAAATCCACCCCAAATATCCTGTGTCCCAGGCACTACCTTCTGTGGAACACCTGTGGTGACCACAGAGCCACACTAACCATGGTCTCCATTGGGCTCTTCTGAGTAGCAGTGTCCCTGCTGAAGTGAGCTCACGGGTCCATCAGGCGCACGCATGTCGAAGTCCTGGTCTCCTCTACTTCTGCATCTATTGCACAGGAAGCTGCTCTCTTCGTAGTTACTATTTATTTCTCTTAATTTTTTTTATGATGGGGGAGCCAGAAACCAAGTCTTGCACGTATTAGGCAAGTGCTCTGCCACTGAACTGCACCCCAAGAAATTATTTTTTTTTTTGATTGAGCCCCAGGACTTGCTGAGCTGGTAAGAAAGAGCTGCTACTGAGCTACATCCCAGATTACTTTCCATGAGTCATTTGCTTATTGCTTGGTATACTTGATACAAAAACAGGAGAAAGTTAAACAATAAAACCCCAGATAGAGGACTGGGTGATCACTCCCAGTGTTGTCGCAGGAATTTATTCCCAAGTCCCATCCATCTGTCCAAGCACTCATTTCACAAATATCCTAAAGCACTTTTTCTACGTCATGATGGGGCCAGCAGAAATGACAAAGCTATGCACTAGATTTATTGAATTATAGACATCTTCTGGATATTTTTATGAGTATGGGACTGATTCCTAAAGTCAAGATTCCATGCCAAAAAATGGACTTGGTTCCCTGAATTTATGATTTTCTGGGTAAATCACATGGACTTTTGTGCAGCAAGACACCCCCCTCCAGGGAGATTAGGGACCATGACTGTGACAGGCATACAGGAAGGACACAGCTTGTGAACACACGGTGTGCGGTGTCCCCAAAGCACACACTCTCGAGCACAGAGACGGTGACCTGAACCCTCCAAGGCTCTCTTGCACTTGATTCTCACCACCAAGGATGTTGATGTCGAACACGGTGGATCCTTCTCTCTCTCTCTCCTCTCTCTCTCTCATTCTCCCCACCCCCACCATAGGTACGGTTTTATGCCTGGCTTATTTTCTTCAACATTGCGTTTGTGAAGCTGCCCCCACTCTGTGATGTTCACAGCTCACTCACTCCTGCTCCTGCGTTGTATTCTGTCACATGACTACACTACAATTGTGTCATCTCTCCACTGAGGGTGGGCCTGTGGTTTGCCAGCAGTGGGGCTGCTATGACTAGTGCATCAGTCCCCTCAATGATGCCGTTGCCCATCTACATGTTTTCCTTTGGGAATGTGTATTTGTTAGATTTCCCATTACTGGGCCACAATCCCCAACAGCCACAGCCTAAAGGAGGAGAGGTTGGATTTAGCGCATGTTTTCAGTGGGTTCAGTCCATGGTCAGCTGGCTCCAAGGTGGAAGCATGGCAGAAGGGCCAGCAGAGCACAGCTGCTCAGTTCATGGTGGCCAGGAAGCACAGTAAGGAAGCAGCACCAGAGAGGAAGGGCCAGGGACTAGATACAGAGCACAAGACCATGCTTCCATGGCCGACTCAGGCACACCTGGAAGTGTACTCTACCACACCCCATGTGGATCCAAAGCCAATCGAGCTGATACTCCACCGTGTCACTGTATGTCCTCCGGGATTGTAACTATTGGCTCACAGGGTATGCATACTTTTGGTTTTAACGAATATGCCTAAAAGTTTCGAAGACGTTTGTACCAATACACCTCCCACCTACAAGTCTGTGAGTTCTCATTGGTCCACATCACCTGCCAGCTCAGTGTTTTCTCTCGTTTCAGCCCATATATGGTCCAGGCATTTTTTAAGCATCAAAAATAATAATAATTAAGTAATATTATTATGATTGTATTTGTGTAATTATAAATATTAAATATTAATAATACTAACTTTTCTCTATAAAAAATGTTACCTGTGCATTGAAGGAAATGAACAACAGAAAAGATTTTTAAAAAAGTGCTTAATGCCCTATAGAAAAAAATAAATTTCCCCCAGCTATATCTACATTGATGGACATGTGATATTGATAGACATATAATATTGCTTTATAAACAGATCAGTGGGATCATCTTGGATGCAATTATGTGTAATTCACTTTTATCAAAACATCATCATCATGCAGCAAGTGTATTCTCAGTCCATTATATAGAGTTTGTGGTTGTTCTTTCCATAGAAACCTATTATTTATTGTGCTAAAAGTACACAGTTACTTATCCATATCCTAATAAACCTTAAAAACCAAACTTACAAAAATGGAAGAAAAAAAATCATACTGACACCAAGGGGCTTAACTGCATCTTAGAACAAAGCACATCAGAATGCGAAGCGCATCAAAATCCAGCACCCAGCAGTCTAAACTAAGCGTCTGTAATCCAGGGAAAACCACCAGTCACAGAAGGAAGCACAAAAATAGTCCAGACAGAGAAACATAAGCTGATGGATAATAGACTGAATAAACTAGGTTATTAAGACAAATACTATTAACATACTCTGTGTGGATATTATATAAAGGGAAATATGAGCAGGATTAAAAATAAAAGTAACACTAACTAATAATTAAACTTAGCAAGTTTTTAGGATGTGAGGATAATGCACATTTCAAGTAAAGTTTAAATCTATTTTATTTTTACATACTAGCCATGAAAAATTGAACACTGAAATTGTACAATGCCCTCTAAATAGTACCAAATAGTATAAAATATTTAAGGGTAAATCTAACAAGATATATGTTTGCTATAAGCCACAAATTATTGACGAAACAATTAAAACTCACCTTAAAACAAGATGAAATCCCATGTTCATGGACTGAAACATCTGATGTGTTAAAATTAAATTAATTGTAGTTTCTTATTTTCTGTATTTTTGGTGTGCTGTCTTATGGGGTCTCCCTGACCAGGGAGAGACTGTTCGCTCCAGGGCCAGAAAATTCATAGCGAGCACATAACTCAACTGGTAGGCCTTTCATACATACCTGGTGCACTGGAGCCTACACTCAAAACCTCCCTCCTCCTACGCCCAATTCCTTCACCCCAGGAAGCAATGTCCACTGCCCAATCATCCCAGGGCCATGAACCATACCACGGGAGATAGCCCGTGCCCCAGCGCTGCTGCAGTGAGCCAATGGTGAGCCTGCTTCCTTACCTTGCTTGGCCTCTTTAGTGGAACACACAGCCAACGCCCCTCTGCCTGCTTTCCGCTCAGTCCTCAGCCTTCTGAGTCACCTTGGAGCTTTCCCCTGTGGCTCTGCGAGGCGTGGTACACTCTCCGCCCTGGGAACTGTGAGCAACAAACTATTTCCCAAGGGTAGCTGTCTCTGGGACTGTCAGCCTCTCTCTGCATGAACAATGACAAAACCTACATTTAAAACAAGGGTGCAAACTGGCCTCAAATTGAGCTATAAATTCAATACACTAACAATCAAAATCAGGATTTTCTTTTTCCTGTTAGAAAGCAACAAAATTAAACTAAAAATTGTGGAAATTCGAATGACAAAGAATAGTCAAAAATACTTTAAGAAAGAATTAATTAAAAGTGGGGAAAATTTTCTAAGAGAAAATATGGAGAACATTTTTGTGTATTTCAATAAGGAAAATCTACTTGTCATAATATAAAGCATGAAATTGAATGATAAAAGCCTGGACTTCATAAATACGAGCAATGATTGTCACTCAGAAAACTCTATTGGGACAATGGAGAGACAAGAGAATATATAAATAAAGCACACCTCTGATTAAGGATATGTATTATAAATATATAGAGGACATTTGCAATTCAAAAATAAAAGATGACTGAGCTAATTAGAAACACGCAAAATGCAGGCATTCACTAGAGAAAATTAAATAAATACATATTCTCAAAGGTACATATGGAAAGATGGTTAATGTCACAAGTAACAAAGGAGATGAACATTAGGTTCACAATACCATGAAATGAAACTAGAAATCTAAATAGTGTAGCTAAAATTACTAAAAACGGAAAGAAGTGGTCAAAGATCTGGAGAAACTGAAATTTTCATACACTGATGGTGAAAATGCCAGTACGATCCTTTGGAAAACAGTACTGTCAATCCTACTCATGTGTATTTACCCAAGAGAAAGAAATTTCTTCCTACACAAAGATCAAGTGAATGATCATAGTAGCTTTATTCATAATGGCTCTAAATTAGAATGAACACAGCTTTTGATAAATGGATGAACAGCTAGTAACATACATACCACATGAAGTTCTATTCAGCAATGAAAAGAAACAGTAGAAAACTGAGTAAAAATGTGGTAAGTTTTAAGAATAGAAAGTAATATTGCTAAAGCAGGTAAAGACATCATAGTTACTATAATAAACGTACGTGTACAAAAATTTCTGGGAAAATAAGTTACTCAAAATGGAGTTAATAAATACAATATTATAATAATTATCTATCAGAAATATACTTAAAAGAAAATAGAGAAATGTTTGAAGTTAAGATAATAAGTCATAAAATAAGTAAAAAGTAGTAAAATATATTGAAGATTATGACCTTAGAAAATAAGACACTATGTATTGATAACAATAAGAATTAAGATTTTAAAATAATTCTAAATGTTATTTTAGTAATACAGTTTTAAAACATGAAAACATTAGAAGATTTAAAGAAATAAAATTATGAATAATTTTACTTGACCTATTTTAACATTATTCTTTAAGAAACTGAAAGTATGAAGAAACCAAAATATTACAATACATTTATAAGTAGATTGATGAGCTTAATATGCATTCTGAATACATATACACACGCCATCTGGTGTAATGGTTGATATAGTGCGTCAACTTGAGAAGTTTAAAAGTTTAACTAAGTAACTTAGCAGGGGCTAGGGTCTTTATTCTATAAACATTCTCATCCTGCACAAGAGGAGGGCATGGAGAAGGTGTGAGCATTATTTCAACCCTGGAGGGTGGTAGTTTGCTTACAATATAAGGGAGAAAAGGGGTGGTTTATTTTTTGCTTGTTTGTTATTTTTTGGGTTTTTTGTTTTCTCTTGCTGTTTTTGCTGTCTTCTGCCACCTTGAACTGTTGCTCCTCTGCCATGCCACCCTGCCTTGGAGCCAGCCAATTACAGACTAAAACCTCCACAATCTGTGAGCTAAATAAACCTTTCCTCCTTTAATTTTGGGTGTTGAATATTTTGTATCAACAAGGAATAAAACAGTAACCAACCAACAAAAAATAGTAACCAGTAACCAATGAAAATTTGGTGTCAGGAGTGGGGTCATTGCTGCGATTATACCCAACTATGTGGTTCAAAAACTTTTTTAAATGACTTATAAAAAGAGATTTAAAAGATTCAAAGATGTCACCTAAAAAATAGAACTAAAATATCTTACGTTGTTCTATATAAAGAATTCTGGTCAGAGTTCAAAATACCAAAAAGCCAATAAAGTCCAGGCTCAAGAGGTTTCTGGAAAAAAAAAAAAAAGAACTACATTGGTTATTAGAATCCAAATGATGTGTGTCATGACTTGGCAGAAAGTTTGTCTGCATTTTACTCATGTCTAGAGACTTTGCCTGAGATTGAGATTAATGGTGGCAGACCAACTAACCTGGCAAAACAAATTTCAAGGCTGTCAAATGTTGAGGCTGTGGCATGGCTGCTATTGGGCACTTTTAGCCAGATTTATGTTAAAAATTCAAAAGCCAAAGCCTAACAAATTATTTAAAACATTGTGCATTTGGGGAAAAAAAAGCTCCACTAAAGCTATAAACTATGAAGACAGCACTAAAGAGATCTCAATTACTAAATGAACCCCCCCTCAAAAAAAACATAAAAGATGACCTAGGGCATCACAAAAAAAAAAAAAAAAAAAAAACAGCAAGCACCTACTCTTTGCTGCCTAAACACTCCTAAAGTTTACTTTTTACTTGAAGTTAAAAAAAAAAAAAATCCATAAAACACCATGCTCCAAAATGGTAGTAGCTGTACCAGGTTCCAAAGTGGTAGCAACATAAAAAATATGTTCTCAAAATTAGATTCCCAGTGACAACTGATCCAGGCACACAACCTCTACAACGAAACAAACAACACAAACCTTGGCTACTGCTCCGGTTGTCAGCAGACATTGACATCATCCACATGGCACTAATTTTAGGTGCTCACAAAATGCAAGAGTTATCGGGTTAAAAAGGCTTCCACCACAATTTTAAAAAGCCTGAGAGGCCAGGCAGTGTGACCCTAAAAAGACAGTATGTAAAGTTACAAATATAAAGACAAAGGTGCAGTAGATACCCCAAAGTTTAAAAAAACCAAAAATATAAATCATCTATAAATGAGTTACAAAGAGAGAGCAAAACATGCAAAAAAAAAATCTGCAAGAGCTATAACTACCAAAAATTACCCTAGGAGTAAAGTCACTCAAGCCTTTTAGAGTTCACAATTTGTCACAGATTGCTTCAAATGCTAGACATAAAACTATAAGACTTAATGTCTGCTAGATTTTAGACCTGCTTTGGTCCCAATCCTTTATATTCTCCTGTTTATAATTTTTAAAATAAAAATGTTTATTCTGTGCTATTAAATGTTAAAAGTGTTTAATTTTTCATTTATACAGGGACTTACAACTAAGAGTTTGCCTTACATCTCAAAAAAGACTTGAGACAGACTTTTCAGCAATGTCAAAACTGGTAAGACTTCAGCAACTCTTTTAGATGGACTTAGTGCTTTTTAATAAAGTGATATACATGAGTCTTTGGAGGGGCAGGGACAAACTGTTATGGTTCTAATGTAATACAATGCTGATAGACAATACTGATTCTTAAGGATTGTTAAACGTGTGTCATATAATGTTCAAGTTATAAAATGATAAAAAAAATCTTTATATTTAAAAACCAGTTTTAAAACATGTGTCTAGTTGCCAAATTGACTAGGGGAGGGGAGGATTGTAAGGGGTGGTACACTGTGTCAACTCGAGAAGTTTAAAACTATAACTAAGTGACTCAACAGGGGGCCAGGGTCCTCACTCTGTAAACATCCTCAGCCTGTACACGAGGAGGGCATAGAGAGAGAGTGAGTGCTACACCCCCCAGGGTGGGCGGCCTGTTTACAATATAAGGGAGGAAAGGAGGCTTGCTCTCTTTCCTTCTTCGCTCTTGCTGTTTTGCTGTCTTCTGCCACCTTAAACTGTTGCCCATCTGCCATGCTGTCCTGCCTTGGAGCCAGCTGATTACAAACTAAAACCTCCAAAAACTCTGAGCTAAGTAAACCTTTCCTTCCTTTATTTTGAGGGTCAGATATTTTGTCTCAACAAACAA
Organism: Dasyprocta punctata; assembly: GCA_004363535.1. Lineage (NCBI taxonomy): Eukaryota > Metazoa > Chordata > Mammalia > Rodentia > Dasyproctidae > Dasyprocta > Dasyprocta punctata. The sequence continues at coordinate 14,447 of RJWM01019355.1, forward strand.
AAAACAAGCAACCAACACATCTAGTTAACATTAAAAGCACATTAAATTAATGTAAATAACTAATAAGCTTTTTCCTTATAATAGAAAAATGTACTAAAGTAATGTAGCCCATTAATTAACTAGTAGTACTGAATTAACTAGTAGGAAAAAAAAATCACATTGCTCCATCAATTGATAAAACATTGCTCCATCAGTTGTTAAAGTTTTTTCCTAATTTATGTTAAAAACTCATACCCAACACATAAATTGTTAAATAATATGATCATATTCTGGGAACACAGGATAAAAATCAACACTACTGGATTACTGAGAGAATTCTGCAAGGTTGCAGACCAATTTACTTTCACGAATAATATTCTACATCAGGAATAATTGTCCAATGACGCAATAGAAAGAAAGGATTTTGCTCACAGTACCAATTATCATTATCAAGAACTAAAATTATTCTGAGAAGAATGTATTTATGAAAAATAGTTTAAAGTCAACTAAATAATGCAAAATAAGTATTCAATAAACAGGAAAAAGATCTTTGATCCATTATAAAGCTTAAATTTTTTTTCCTATCTGTCTGTCTTAGTTACTTTTCTCTCCTTGCTGAGACAGAATACCCAACACCCAAAGTGAAAAGTGGAAAGGTCTATTTAGCTCAGTCTGTAGAGATTTCAGTCCACAATCGGCTGGCTCCAAGGCAGGGCGGCATCACCGAAGAAAGTAGTTCATGGCCCCCACGAGGCAGCAAAACAACAAGGAGCCTTAACAGTGTCTTTCTGCTCCTTTGATCTTCTCCAGGCTACCTAGGGAAGGTGGCGGCTGCATCCTTAATCCTGGTGCCCTTGGGCCTAGCACTGCACCATGAATCAATCCTAATATCACATGCTAGATCCTGCCACCTCTGAAAAAGCCCCAGTTATAGCCATATGATGCTCTGGGGGAACATCTAAACACAAACCATACACTACCTTACTCTAAAATTTCAATGCGATCCCACTCAAAATTATGTTTTTCTATGAAGTCAACACAGCATTTGGAAACCTGCATGGAAGAATGAAAGTCTATGATTAGCTAAGTAGAGGTGGGAGAAGAAACAAAGGTGGGTTATGCCCTACTAGGTATAATGCCAGTCTTGAAAGCCAACATCAAAATACTAGCAGCATGATGGTCAATGTACGCGCATGGGCACAGAGGCACTCAGAGAAGCTCGAGGGGTGCTGTGAGGCCAGGGAGATGGTGGAACTATACATTTTGCCTCTCTGCATGCCTGGAGGAAGCTTTCACATGGGCTAGCCAGTCTTCAGAAATGTGCACATCTATGTAGGTTTGAAAAGCAGTGAAAAACGATGGATTGTTTGCTAAATTGTGTTTAAAAAGAGCACATCTGAAACTCTGCCTTACACCATATCCACAAGCACAATCCACACAGATAGTCTGAAACCACTACATGTAACATAATACATACAAAGCACGGTGGCTGTATTTGTAATCTTCTGGTGTGAGCAAACTTCCAACCAAGACTTGCAAAGCACAGAGGTAAACAGTGATAGATTGGGACTGTATCAAATGAGATTTCCTTCCAGAACAGACACCCGTTAGACAAAGGCTGCAGGTGAACGTGATGGAAGATGTTATTTGTAATACGGGAAGCTGACAATAGACTATCACCTTGCATAGGCAAAGCACTTCTGCAAGAAAGGTAACACTGAGTGGCTAAGAGACAGGTGGAAAGATCCCCACATTGCCTCAAAATAAGCCTTTGTAATGGCCAAACACAGCGAGGAGATCATTTGGGTTGAGGGCCGGGATGCAGGGAGACAGGGCTGCCCGTGCAGACGCAGCGCAGCTGGCAGTACCGGGAAGACTGTCTGTGCTCACGCCTCGGAAGCAGCAGCCGCAGACCAGAGCTCCCAAGCGGGAGGCCAGGCTTGGCACTTTTCCTTGACTGTGGCTGTAGTGTGGCTCTAGAGCGAGGGCAGGTAAAATTGGCTGGGGTCATTCCATGAAATCCTGCGGAAGTTGGAGGTGGTGAGCGGCGTATCTCCAGAGCAGCAGACGCCTTGGCTCTTTGTGTTTTACATGTATTGATTGAATATCCGCAAGCCTGCTGAAGAGCCCGACAGCCCTATCGCTCCTTCACAGCTGAAGATGCTGCCGCTCTGACTGTCAGTGAGCGCCCACGTCTCACGGTGCGGGAGAGGCCAGGCCAACGAGAGACCGCGGTTTCCTCTAGAGCCGCGGTCTTCTGGCTTTCAGTGGTATCCTGGGTCAGTGCCCACACACGCAGAACTACAAAGAGCAGGATGAGGCGCTCCCTGTGGTCTCCCCGGCTCTCGTAACAATCAGCTCCCAGCCAGCCTGGCTCTGCCCACCTCCACCCACCTGCTCCATTCCTTTTCTGTATTTTTGAAGTAAATCTTAAAGACATCATTTCATGTTGACCACTCAGAAACCTAAGTTCTTCCCTCTTCGACTGTAATCCCTTGTGAATATAATCTCAATATTCCAACTCCATGATTTTTAGCAATCAGTTTTTACTATCATCAAATATACTGTGGGTGGTGACATCCGCCCGCGTGTTCTTAGGCGACTTCTAGCAATGGATGTGCTTGCTCGTGTGTATCTGCACGTGTTTGTACACACACGCGGCCATGCCTTGTGATTCGGTCTGCCTGTCTAGGAAGCCTTTTCCTCTTGTAACGAGCGCTCCTTTTATCTTCCGGCTTTCTCCCTGTGGATTTGATTTGTGGAAGAAGCCAGATGTCCGCTCGAGTGGTGCTGGGAGCCTGGGTTTTGCTGATTGCGTTCCCATGACATGATTCAGGGTACGCACATGTCCCCTGCAATTCCTGCAAATGGAAAGGTCTGCAGGCTCCATCAGATTTACTCACTGTGCTTTGTTTTGCTGTCTGAGACAGAGGATTCCCCTGGGCGGTTTGCATCTCTGCTGCAAGAGAGGCTCTGCGCCTGAGTCTAGGTTGTGTCTGCAGCCGAAGCTTCCTGCCGTCTGCATCCGCACTCCATTAGAGTTTAAGCAGTGCAATAGTCACCGTTTATACTTTCTCACGGACTCATTAGCTGGAATGGGCTCGCAAAGACAAACTCCCGCTCACCCATGGCTTGTTACCTTGAAGTAAACTCAACCAGGAAAAGTGAAACCAACGGTGAGACTTCCCCAGTGCTCTCCAGTTTTCAGGTTGGCCAGAGAGGGTTTCCCTGTGCTGCTAGGAGCACACAGATCTCAAACGTTTGTTGTTTCCCAGTGCAGGGCGCTTCGTATCTTTACTGCCTTACATTTGTCTTCTGTGTGTGCTTCATACGACCCGGCCGTCCTGGGCAGCTTCCTGCTGTCGGATATGAAGAGAAATTCCGCGTTCTTACACACAGTTCCTGGCCAGACGAAAGCAGCAATTTCTTTAGGCAGCAGAAGTTCCTCTTAGTGGGAAACGGGGTTCAGACTCAGCCCTACCCTCTGCCTTCTCTATGCGCCCCAAACTGCAGAGCTGAGCGGGAAAATAAGGAACCTTAGCACAATGCCACAGGGTACACAGTTGCAAAAATGTATATCAGATACTCTGTAGCTCTGAAATATAACTAGTTATCATAGTTACCTCCTGATTTAGTTAACTCAAAACATCAGAGCAGGTATCAGAGAGGAAACGGATCTTTTTAAGAAAGAAAGACAGAAAGAGGGAGGGGGGAGAGAAATAAGAGAAGCAGGGAGGGAGAGAGGGGAGAGAGAAAGAGGGATGGAGAGAGAGACAATCATGTTTTATGGACTGAGATGTACAATGCACAATTGATTGAAATTTTTTTCATCAGATGGCCAATAAGTTAATAAACAACATTTATAAAAGGAAAGAAATACAGGCAAATCCATGCAGAAAGTAGGTCAGTTGTTGCCAGTGGCTGGCGGGAAGAAGTAGTGACAGCTAATGAGTCTGGGGTTTCTTTATGGGGTAATGAAAATCTTCTGGAATTAGATTGCGGTGCTGTGAATATGTTTGTGAAAATACTAAAAACCACTGAATTGTATACTTTATGAGGGTAAATTTTATGGCATGTAAATTATATCTCAATTTAACCCAAAGAAGAAAATAATACATTCTACTGCCCTTCTAGGTGCACAGTCTAGAGAATTCACAAACAAACTTAGGCACTGGCAGTATCAGGGGTTTTAGGCAGCTGGGCCGTCAGCACTGGGGCTTTGCTAACTAGCACTGGAAGACACAGCACATGACAGCCCCGACAGCAGCCGGAAGCAGCGAGTGTGAGCCACAGAGCAACAGAGAAAAATTCTAAATACACGGTGCTTTGTGCAACATGGAAGGAACCAGTGAGCTTGAGTTCACCCAATGAGATTTAAATACAAACGGTGAATATATTTGCATATGTGTATGCAGATGTAATCCTGCCTATTTTCAAAGGCAGTGTCTACCTAACTGCATATCAAACCCACCAGTGCAGGTGAAAGGAGACAGGCGAGGGTACTGGGGCTCAGTCACAGAAGAGAAAACAACGGAACACAGCGGGCGGGGTCTCCCAGGGGTGAGTCCTGTGGTGACCCTCTCTCCACCCAAGGGAGAAGATGGAAAAGAAAAGAGCCCCAGTCGTAATTGGACGCAAAGTCCTGCTGCTGTTTCTCCCCGGGAGCAACAGAGAGCACAGTGTCCCCTTGACCCACTGCCCAGTGCCCTCCGGCGCTGTCTTCAGGTCCACTGTCACCTGTCCCCTGTCCCTCACTTCATCCCCCACTCCAAAACAGCCCTGACTCCCGAGCTCCTGTCTGCCCCTCTTCGGGACAGTCTCACCTCCCTGGAGAATGACCTCTCTTCCTGCTCTGCTCGCTGATGCCGAGACAAGCCGCACACCCCGCAGGTCCAGGAGCCAGCCTGGCAGGGAGGGGGACAGGTGTTGTCCTTCGGGGCCGCGGTGACAGCAGGAGACGCAGGCTCGCTTCTCACAGTTCACGCTCGGCTCCCTGGGGCCCCTCCCCTGTGCTCCTGGGATCCGCGAGCGCCTCCCTTTTCCCTTCCCGCAGCCCCGGGCTGTTGCTTGGTGTCTGTCTTCCTCACTTCCTCACTGCTGGGACAAATACCTGACGCGCACAAGAAGAGAGGTTTTTTTGGCTCTTGTTTCAGTCCATGGTCAGCTGGCTCCAAGGAAGAAGCAAGCATGGGGGAGGGGGGGGTCTGGCAGAGAACAGCTGCTCAGGGCATGGTGGACACCAACGGGGAGGGAGGGAAGCCGGGAGCGAGAGAAGCCCTTCCAGGCCACGCCCCCCCGGCCGCCTCTCCAGCCAGGCCCACCCCCAACCTCAGGTTTAGCTATAAACTCTTCAGAGGACCAAACCACTAAAAAGGATCGGGCCCCTGTGACCCAGTCACCGCCCATAGCCCCACCTGTGGGCAAACCAGGCTGCGGCAGCCTCCTTGGGCTCACTCGATGGCTTCCTGCAGCGAGCCTCTGCTCCCACCATCCTGGTGCCCGCGTAGCCCAGTCCCTAGATTAAGTTCCACCTGCAGAATGCCTGCAGAGTTTTGTTTTTCTCCGGGTTAACTCTGGCTGTTGCAGCATTTAGTACAGGAAGTAGTCACAGCCCAGGACCCAGACCGTCACAGACAGGACTGTGAAGTTAGTGTCAAAGAGCCTTGACCCTAAACACAACGCTGGGTTTGAATGCACTGGGCGGCCCATACTGAGAGTTGTGCCATCTGCTACGGCACCCTGTTTACAGAGTCACCGTCTGTGATGGGGCGTTGCGCCGGCCTGTAGGTCCTAAACTGCAGGTACCGAGTGGCTACTTAACCTGACTCTTCTACTGCGCCTGCCGTAGAGCTGCAGGGATTCAGGGGTGTCTTTGTCTACTCCGTAGAGCTTGTAGAAAAAGGTGAAAAACTGAGGGCTATAAAGTAGCAGTCTAATTCATGATCAGAAAAGCAAGGAGATTTCAGAAAATCCCAAACTAATCTCTGCTTCCTTTTTTCTTTTATGTGCAGAGAGCAGTTTGGAAACCAGAACCAACCAAGTACACTTGCTCAGGTGGTAGAATGATCGCGTAAGCTGTGCTCGCACACCTGTCGATTCTTATGTGACAGTTAGAGAGATAGTGGGGAAAACTTGATTTTGAGACTTGAAATAAGCCCCGCTGGCTGGGTTTAGATAAAGCTGAGAATTCTGAAGTCACAAATCTCTCCGGAGCCCTTGCTCGCAGAAGTGGCTCTATCTCTGGGGATTCAAGCTCACTCAGGCTTCCTTAAAGATCTTGCGATGTGCTTAGCGGGGACAGGTGCCTGTCTGATCCCCCAAACCCACCCTCCTCACCCCCGTACATGTGAGAATCAGCAGCCAGCCCAGAGGGGGCTGAGAACGCAGTGCCCAGAATGAAAGAATTATGAGACTTGGCTAATTTTCACCCACTGGAAGGTGAGAAACACATGTGGAGATGAGTTGAAGGGTGTTAGCCCAAAGCAGTTGGAAGAGAAATTGAGACCAAGACATATTTGCTGCCACAGTGGGCTCAGCAGTGGCCCTGACTTGGTGTGGCAGCTCAGGAAACCAGAAGAGTCCTTAAGAGTTTTCTTGATTGACTGATTGATGATTGATTGATTGATTGATTGATTGGAACTAGGGCCCGCTGGTGTCTCATATCCTGTTGAGACACCATCTTCCCTGGCATCATACAGAGAAAAACACAAGGCTGAAAAACCTGGGAATATCAGAGTGGGTTCCTGATGTGAACCTGCACATCCCTGTCCTGTGGGCCACCCCAGGCCCCCGACGCCCTCCCTGGGAAGCAAGCCTGTGGGGAGCAGGAAGCACCCTAGCCACGGTGTTGGCCGGTGGCCGCCGTGCGTGGGGATGGTGGAATCTGAGAAGCAGAGACTTGAGGGACAGGGACCTTGCTACCATGCGGGAGGCATGAAGTGTGGGTCACTTGTTAGCGGCGATGGTGGATCACAGTTTCTCTGGGAGAGCAGTAACTGGACCGCTCACTGGACGTCATCACCTGCATATGAAACCCAGAAGGCGCTCCGCCTCTGCAGGGAAGAGACGGAGCAGTAAAACCACGGTGGCGGTCTTGCCCTCTCGCTCTGCCTCCACACCAGGCTTACTGGAGACCTAGCACTTCTCCCTGGCCTCCCAGGACCCAGCCCTGTGTGGAATGGCTTAGAGACCCATCTCCAGGCGTGCACTGTGAATCCACTTCCAGACTGCTCTCAAAGGCCCTGCAGCTGTGGCCCGGGGTGAGGCACCTGGGCAGGGACAGGACCGGAGCCTTCGTTCACAGAGCTCCACCTCGGGGCGCTGACGTCTCAGAACCCAGGGCCACTGTAGCCCCGGACACGGGGTTTAGGGGATGGATGGGACAGAGTGTCCGGGTGACAGGACGGAGCTGGTTCTGCCGCAGCTCCTCAGTGTCCCGTAGAGTGACATCCTCTACGACACCCCACACAGCACCCTGGGCCGTGGAGAGGGCTTCTCTTGTGGTGGACAGAGCCACATGGAAGCCAGGACATACCACGGCTGGGGACAGGGCCACAGCTTGTCCTTACACAGCCTTCTGCCACTGAGCCACTCTGCAGCCCCCACTGCAACTTCTTCTCCAGACGTGGGTTTTTGTTGCAGCAAACCCACACTCCTTACACCTGCAGCTGTTTCTCCAAATTACTGTCCTGGGTTCAAAGTACCTGAGCACTTTCTTTTTTTGACTGGACTCTAATCAGTGTCTCTTGTCCCCAAGGGCTGTGGCATGACCACTACCAGCTAGTGTGGGGTAGACTCCAGGAGGCAGGGAATGTTGCCTCCAAATGAAGTACTAGGTAATACGTTGACATGTTGTTTGAGTTCCAAAAGCAAGATGGTGTTCTGTGACCCTGAGAGGGGCAGGATTATCTCTGCTCAACACACAAGTCCCCAAGCCCACTGAGCTGCACCAAGGGACGGAGAGGTCAAACCATCCCATCCCCGGCAGCAAGGGACAGAAAGTGAGCTGTGGTCTGACCAGACAGTCAGGCCCTTTGTGACGCTCGCCCTGCCCTGGACCACCCCTAAGCCTGATGGGCCGGGTACTTGCTGTAGATTCCTGTTGATCACCATGCCTGGCTTTATCAGAGCCTGCAAAGCCAATGTCACTGGGCTCCTCTGTGCTCCCAAGAGCTCACCAAGCCCAGGGAGTGCAGCAGCTGCCCCGAAACAGTCTGTCGGAATGAATGGATGAGTCCACAGAGACGAGAGTTTCACAGGGAAGGAAAAACACAGGGGAGCGGGCCGTGATGTCCCAGCTCCTAGGGGAACTCACAGCATGGGGACACAGAGCCGCACCTCCAGATTCTTTCTCTGCCTTCCTCCGGGAAGTCTGGCTAAGTTTCTGACAATCGTCTTTTCTAGAATCCAAAGTATTCAGAAGCATTGCTATCAAGGAGCTCCACATGCTGTGTACCAGACCCCGCAGCACTGGGGTGAAGTGCGTTGCCCCTTTCCGTGCACGGGCGCAGTGAGTGACAGAGGAGCCCAGCTCCTTGTTCACCGCCAGTCCCTGCTCACGGGGCCGTGTGCAGTCTACGGAGAATGCAGACTCCCAGATGAGAAGGGCTCTGCTTTCCTCCCAGCGCAGAGGTTCGCAAAGTGTGTTGCAGAGCCAGCAGGCTCAGCACCACGGGGAACTCCTAGAAATGCGAATTCCAGGCTCCACCTGAACCTACTGATGGGCTGGAGGTGCCCAGGCCCGAGCTCTGTCCAACCTCCTGGTGACCCAGTGGCACTTGAGAACGAGTGGGCAGAGACGCGCTGGGAGCTCGCTGCCTGTGAGAGCGGAAATGACCACAAAGCCACAAGCTTTCCCCTGCCCTCCGTCCCGGAAGTCCTGGTTCTGACAGTGGGTACGCCCAGGTTCACAGCCTCATTCATGTTCAAACACCCAAGCACGGATCCAGTAAAGCCCCCTTTCAAAAGCTGGATGCTGTAGAACATAAAACAAGGGCACAGAGCTTTAGAAGCCGAGCTAGCTGTGGTCCTAAACAGCACTGCCCCTTCCTGCCTGTGCCATGCGGTCTGATTTATAAAAATTCAATTTACACAGGGCTTTCAAGAGAGACATTTGTTGTGGAAAGTGAGGTATTTGACATTCGTTTCTAAGATCGATAAGTCTGGGGACCGATTTGAGTTAAGGACGACGAATGCCTGTGTTCCCCACGTGGCCCTGGGAGCAGGTGGTCTCCGCTCGGAGTCAGCCCGCCGGCCGGCAGCGCAATTTCCCACTACTCACGGCCAGCTCGGCGGTGAGCGATAAATCCACAAAGGCCAGCACCCAGCCAGGCGGTTTCAGGAAGTCCATAATGTGTGTATTTACAGAACGGTGCCAAATCGTTGTGGGGATTTAAAAAAAATCAATCTTCGGCTCTGTCTGTCCTTGTAGAGAGTCTGTCACATAGGAAATGATCAATGAATGTTGTTCAAAATAATGATAATGATGACAATAATAATAACTTGCATCACTGTCTGCTCAGATGCAAAATGCAAATAAAAATGGAATCACTAATAAAGTGTCAGGTTCCAGCCACGTCGGGGAGTGGCGGCTCCGGGCCTCGTGGTTTAGGTGTGCAGTTTCAGATTTATCTCACTGGTTGCAGATGAGATGACATAGAGATTTTCTAAAGTTCTGGGGAAATGCTTGAAAACACATATTTAACCCTTTTCTCCTTTGTCCAGTTGTTGAAAATATACAAGTACATGAAAACCCATGGAATCAAAATGGTTAAAAATAGAGTAAATTTTCTTTTGCAAAATTTTGCAAAAGATGACCGGTAAATTACAAGCTTACGGATAAGACTATATAGAGGACTGCACCCCAGGTCTGAAGTCCGGGAGGAAACAAGGGTTTGGGGGTGCTGGGGCTGAACAGGACGTGGAAGGGCGTAGTCGAAGGTTGGGGTAACAGGGCTCAGCCAAGCAGCCCGAAGGGCAGCAGTCACTTTTCAGAAGCACCAGGTGTCTCCCTGGTCTGGACCGGAGGCCCCAGCAGACGCCAACGCACACCCCGGAAGTAGCCCCTGCCCAGGGCCCTGAGTGGCCAGCGAGCTGGCGGCAGCTGCAGGGAGGTCGTGACAGAAGGGCTGCAGGGCAGGGAGCAGGCTGGCCGCACTGGCCGGCAACCCCGAGAGGTGCAAGGGGACACCAGAAAGTGAGAGGCCAGAGCAGGCCCTGCGGGGCCCAGGCCCGCCCCTTCCTGTGCTGAGTCAGGAGTGCTGGGTTCCTCCCCAGGGTGCTCGGTAGAGCCACGTGCTATAACCTCACAGTCACAGAGGGGCAGCAGTGGCCAGGGCCATCAAGGCATGGGCCAGTGCCGGGCTCCTCTGAAGCCAGCTGGCAGAGTCGGCTGGTTCCCTGAGCTGTGGCACAGAGGCGGAGGTGGCTGTGGGACAGGAGCCTCATCTTGTAGTCCACCGCACCTTCCTGCAGGCGCAGCTGCTGGGCACAGGTCAGCCCAGCGAGGAGCGAGGTCTCACACGGGAAGAAGGAGTGCCCCGACCCCAGGGGCTGCCATCCCAGCAGTGAAGCCCCACAGCCTCGTCACCAGTTACTGGTTAAAACCAAGGCTGCCCCCACCCCAGTCAAGGACGAGTGGAGAAGGGGGCGGAGAAGGAGGTGCTGGGGACCTGTCAGTACACCCCCACAGCACCGCAGTCCAGGGAGTCGGGCAGTGCAGGCTGGGCCTCGCCCTCCTCCTGGCGGGAAGGGCCCTGTAATGCCTGGCTCTTGTGCATCAGGAGAAGCCACCTGGGGGAAGAGCGTGGCTGCTGGGGTGGACAGTCCCACTGTCAAGTGTCAGGCAGGGCCTGCCCGCACGGTGACAAAAGTCACAGGACCTGGGATATGTGTTCTGCACAGCAGGAATAGGATTACCATGCTCTGACTTCAGTAGTCACTCAACAAACACTCGGTGGGTGCCCCCAGTGCCTGCTACTGGGAGGTTTGGCGGCAGCTAAAGCAAAGCCTCCCTGGGAAGGTTCATCCCGCAGGTGGTCTGGACTCTGTGGGGAAGGAACCGAGCAGGAACAGCTGGGTCGGGGCTCAGGGAGCTGCAGGGATTCGCCTCATGAGTACCCGAAGGCCAAGGCACCATGCACTCACACACTGCAAGTGAGAGGGCCCACGGGGCAAGACTCAGAGGACCCAGAGCTATGCCGGGTGCGGGAGCTTGGACGAGCTGACGGGAGCCCTCCTCACGGGAGTGTGGCGAGGAGCAAGGGAGCCAGAGCGTCTCCTGGGCCGGGGTCAGGCATTAAAATGTGGGAGCAAATTAGACCATTTCAGAGAATCGTGACGCTAATGTGAAACAGCACAGCCAGGCTCTCGGGAGCCCAGCGTCCTCGGGTGAGGAGCCTCTGGGGCGTCTGCACTCGGAGCTGGGACTGAAGGAGCCGGGAGGGACCCACGGATGGTTCGGTGGGAAGCGAGCGAGCTTCGAAGACGACTAGAACGGGGACTGCTCGCGGGGTTCACAGAACACCCGGGTCTGTTTGATGTCAGAGACTCTGTTGCGAGGAGAGCAGTGATCAGTACGAATGACGCTCCAGGCGTGCTAACGGCGACCTTCCAGTGATAGACGGGGACAGTGCCTGTCCACCACGGCTGGATCAGAAGTGGAGAGAGCATGGCTTCGCTCCCCCAGGAGTGACCCGCACGGCAGGCGAGCGGCGAGCCACAACCAGCCACGGCCACTGTCACCCTGCAGACACCGTGCCATTGCTAGAGGCTCCCGAGAGTCATAGTGGCTCAAAAATAACCGCTTATCTACTGATGAGCTACTGCCTGCCGCCGCACTGCCTGTTAGACTCACTCCGAACAACAGGCATCTGGGGGACACTGAGACCTCAGGAGGAAGGGAATTCCTCACCCTGGGACTCAAACCCAGCTGCACGGTTCAAAGACAGAGAGGAAAAGCCCCACACACACACCTCCACCCTGCTCCTGGCCCCGTGTGACCCAGGGGTTTTTGTTGCCAAACCAGCGAGTTCTTTTCTTCGGTTTTAGGCTGGGTCAGCCTAGGCTGGGTTATAGCCACTTCCAAGGCCGGGGTCCCGAGAAACGGTGCCAGCTGGGAGCAGGCGAGCGTCTGTCCAGCCCAGGGGTTTCCCGAAGAGGCCGGTGGTAACCTGAGGTCGGCAGACAGAGCAGCCGCTCCGCTCCGTGGCAGGCTGACGGGGACGCCCAGGGAGAGCCTCGTTCTGTCTCCAGAACCCTGAGCTTCTACTACTCCCAAATCAATCAGCACGGGTCCCCAGGCAGGCGAAGCCTCACAGCGTGGAAGGCGAAGGCCAGGGCGTGCAGAAGGAGTGGGCGGAAGTGAGCGGGAGGGCATGAGTGGGCTGCAGCACGCGCTTTAGGTGCCGCAGGACACAGGGCCAGGGCGCTGCCACACCCGCGTGGGCCCCCCACTCCCGAGACACCCATTCCTGGCCCCCGTCTAGCTCTGCCTTTACCCTGTTCTGCCTAAGGAGAGGAAACGTGGGCGGCCAGACCTTAGAACGGACCTCAAAGGAAATCGGTGGCCTCACTCTTTCCCAGGTTGGAGAGGGGCCGGCCCTCGTCCTCCCCCTCCCGCTGGACTCTCTGGAGCTGTGTCCTGCAGCAGGTCTCTGGCGTGAGCTGTGGACGGGGCAGCTGGAGGACAGGCCGGACCTTGCACTCTTCAGTCCCGCAGGCCAACCCCGAGGAAAAGGTCTTCCAACCTCACGGGGCCATAGTTTCTTTTTCTTCTCTCACTTTCTCATTTTAATTTGACAGAACAAAAAGGAATAGGGTTGATTGGTTCCTCTAACTTTCAATAATGAGTCAGAAAAGATAAATATGAAAGGCTTCAAATTAATTCTAAGGAGCTTAATTATTTTTTTTCCTGGAATGCATTCTTTCTGAAATGAGTTTCCCTATCTTCCTTGTGTTACCGTCCCTCCCCCCAGCCCCTGGCATGGCAAAAGTTTATTTTGGGCTTGGGGAATGAATTTGCAATTAAGAAACTTGCTGTCATAATCATGTGCATTTGCATAATAGGGGCTCTTCATTAGAGCACAGAGAATAAAATCAGCCCGATAATCAAATCAATTCATCTGCTATTTATTTAAGGTTGTTCAGCCCTGCAGAGGCCGGGCTCCTGGGCAGGAAGCACAGGCGGGGGACTGGGACCTCGTCCTGTGCGCCGTTGCAGAAATGCGCTCAGGTGGAATCGTGCCTGCTCCACTGCCAAGCAGGAAAGTGCCCGGAGACTCCCCATGGCCCGCCGGAGACGGCGCTGGCTCTGGCGTGGTTAGCATTCCATCTAGGGACAAAAAGGCTGGAATATAAAATAGCTCTCTCGAAGTCGCAAATTTCCCAGGATGGAATTTCTTAGCCACCTGCACCAGGATTGTGGAGGACAAAACTTTTTCGAAGTGCAATCATCAGCACCTCCCTGCACACACATCCGTGTACATGTGTGAGCATGCCCCGCAATCACATGCATGTATACTCTGCCACAAAGCAACACACAAGCATGCACATGCGTGTGCGCAGTAACATGCGCAGGCACGTCAATGCCACAGGCATGCATGCAAACTAATCGCCATGCATATGCATTTATATGTGCCATGTGTTCACGTGTGAATGCTAACATACACCACACATGCCCGCATGCACATGCTCACAGTACATGTACTCCTGTAATAACTGCACATGTACCACACATGTCACCCGACCACACCACACACACACACACACACAGAGTCCCTTCGGGCCGTCCTCACCCTGGATTTATGCTAACTAGTGCCAAGGTTCTTGAACCAAACACAAAGCACCAAAGCTGTATTTTCTTCTAGACAGGAATCCTGTTAGGAGTAGCTACAGATAGAAATGATTATTCCAAATCCAATATCTTATGACAAAGATTTGCAATCTACTCACTAGGTAGAAGTATTTTTAGAGTGAACCTTGACCATAAGGACTCAGGTTGGCCATTAGGGCAGTACCTGGTCTTCAGCATTAAATTTCAGTGAAAACCAATTTATTATTTTTTCCTTTCAAAGTCATGTGTTTGATGTCATTTCCAAAAATACTTTGCCATGCCCCAGGGACCAAAGACTTTTTGTTTATAATCTTCTTAAATTACTATAGTTTTATATTTCACAGTTAAATCTACGGTTGAGCCAGGGATATAGCTCAGTGGCATGGTGCCTGCCTGGCAAGCATGAGGTCCTGAGTTCAATAACCGGTACCACCCCTCCAAAAAAAAAAAAAAAAAAACCCTGTGGTCTAACTTAAATTAATTTTGTGTAATCTGTGAAGTATATGTTAAGGTTCTTCTCTGTCTCTCTCTCTCTCTCGCTCTCTCTCTCCCTCTCTCTGTCTCTCTCTCTCCCTCTCTCTGTCTCTATGTCTGAATTTCTAATTGCTCCCGCACTATTTCTCCCCTCTGCAATGTCAACTGATCATACTGGTATGGAAATATTTATGGGTTCTGTACTCCTTTCCATTAATCTATGTGTCTGCTATTTTGCCAAAACCACAGAGCCTTAACTGCTGGAGTTTTTTTGTTTGTTTGTTTGTTTGGGTTTTTTTGCAGCACCAGGGATTGAACTCACAACTTCACACCTGTCAGACAGGCACTTAAGTCACTGAGCCAAACTGCCAGCCCTTGTTTTTTGAGGCAGAGTCACACTATGTAGCTCAGGCCAGCCTTGTGCTCCTGTTGTAATCCAAGCCGACCTCAAACTCACAACGCTCCGCCTACCTCAGCCTCCCGAGTGCTGGGATTAAAGGCGTGCGCCACCACGTCCGGCTAACTGCAGTAGTTTTAAGATAAGTCAGTACAGTGATTTCCTAATTCATTCTTCTCTTCCAAAATCATTCTGTTTTTCATTTCCTTTGCCTCTCCATGTGAGGCTTAGTGTAAAATTGTTTATCTACAAAACTACCTTCCTGTAATTTTAACAGAAACCGGATGAATCCAACACACCAATTTGGGGAACAGAGGATGAGTTTGCAATGTAGACTTTTCAATCCATGAACATGGTATGTCATTTATTTACACATTCTTTGATTTTCTTCAACATTTTGCATATTTTAGAGTACAAGTCCTCACATCTTCTGTTAGATTTATATGTAAATATTTTCTTTATGAACAATTATAAGTGGCATTCACACTTCTTCATCCAACTTTCCACATGAATATTACTAACATAGAAATGCAATTGATTTTTGCACACGATTCTGGATTCTAGGACATTGATAAAGTCAACCATTAGGTGTAAGATTATTGATTTTTGTAAAAATTTCCTGAAATTTTTACCTGGACAATTGTGTGCTCTGCCAACAGCAACAGTTTTCTTTCTTTCCAACTGCATGGCCTTCACTTCCTTCCGCTGCCTACTTTGGTGCAAGCTCTCACTTCCATGCGGGGCGAAGAGGGCCGGCTCCTTCTCACTCGGGACCTCACGCCTGCCAGGCAGCCGCGGGGCCGCTGGGCTCCACCCCGGCCGTGCTCTCACTTCTGGGAGAAACGCAGCCCATCGGCCGTGGTTCAGGGTCGTCTCATTTGTGCGGCTACTTTGTTTTGTTTCACTTTCGCAGAAGCTCTTCACTGAGCTGAAGAAGATTCCCCACTCCCAGTTTCTGAGGGCTTTTATCTAAAATGAACGCCACATTTCGTCAAACCTTTGTGCTGCATTAGTGAGTGCAAATGTTGGATCAGCCTTGATGTGAGGAATAAATTTCACTTAGTCATGGTGTTTAATGCTGTCACACATCACTGGATTCTGTTAATAATGTTTCCATCTGCATTCATATTAGAATGCTGGCTTGCAGTTTTCTTTTTTATACTGTTTGTTTAGCTTTGGAATTAATAATACTGTCTTACTATACAAAGTTGAGAAGTTTTCATCCTTTAAATTTCTAGAACACGTTGTCTACAATTGGCATGAATTCATTAAATGCTTGGTAAAATTCTTCAATGAAATTATCCAGACCTGGATATATTTTTTGTAGATTTTAAAATCACAAATTCTATTTCTTAATTACAGGATATTTAAATGATCTACTTCACATTGGGTGAGTCAAAATATGCGGTATAATCCAAAAATACGATAAACGCTTAAATGCTTTTATAAATTTATTTATTTATTTATTTACTTATTTGAGGCAGCGTCTTGCTATGTAGTTCAGGCTGGCCCAGACTCACGGTGATCCTCCTTCCTCAATATCCCAAGTGCTGAGATTACAGGCACGCGCCACCTGCCTTAAAAATTTATTATATTGAAAGACACTTTGCCACTCTTTCCAGAATGTCTTCAGTTGTGCTATCATGGCTGCCTTGATGTCCTAAATTGACTCAAACCAGTTAACTTTCTGATTTTGACTTTCCAGGAAGACCCAGAGGTCCTACTGGACGACGTCTGGTGAGGAAGGCGGACCAGCACACTGCAGTGCGGTTGTGAGCCTGCCTTGCACAGCAGGGCTCCGCGGCGGGCGTCGGTAACTTTGTGTACATCTTATCCTTCTGGCAAGCACAGCCCGAGAGAAGACTTTCACGACTGGTTCAGAAAGCAGCAGGAATGATGGCAGAAGTACGTCCAGAGCAAGCAGGAGTATTTTGAGGGGATTAATCTCAATGTGTCTTTTACCATAATTATTTTTAAAAGTGCAAATATTCACCATATATTTTAGTCACATCTTGAAATTTGTACTTTTCAAGGAATTGCTCTATGAGATGTAAATTTTTGAATTTTGTGTGTACAGTTTGTTGATGATCTCTCTTTATCATCATTGTATACTGCAAACCCTGTAAAGATCCTCCTGTCCCCTTCCTGACATTTGTAATGAAGAATTTATGGTTTCCCTCTTCATTTTTGTCGTCTTCACAGGGAGTGCCCATCTTACTGGTATTTTTAAAAAAGCAGTTTTTTGTTTCATTAATACCCTCTATTGCTTTTCTGCTTTCAGCTTCACTTGTATCTGTTCTTTATTAATTTCCACTTCTGTTTGTGTGTGTGGTTTGCTCTTCCTTTTCTAGGTCCTTGAGGGGGGTCTTACACTGTTGACTTGGGTCACTTCTCAGCACTACTTTAGCTGTGCCCTGTATATTCTGTTAAGTTTTATTTTCATTTTCTTTCACTTCAATGTATTTGCTGATTTCCATTGAGACTTCTTTTGAGACCCTGGCTCTGCCTTATTTTCTGACACATTTAATGTTTAGAATTGTGTTGCTCAATTTCCAGTTGTTTGGAAACATTTAGGTTATCTTCGTATTTTGATTTTTAGTTTAGTTCTACTGTGATCAGAGAACACATTCAGCATCATTTCAACTCCTGCAAACTCCCTGAGGTTTCCTGTGTCCGTGGCACTCACTGAGCCTCTCTGCGGCACCTGCAGTCCTGGCCTCAGTGCTCTGCACAGGTCGGACTCTGCTGCTTGTTTATGTTCCATATCCTTGATGATTTCCTCTCCAGGAAATCTAGAAGACCTACTAGTTATTGAGAAAACAGTGCTGTAGGGACCAACGGCATTGTGGATTTAGCTATTTCTCCTTCAGTTCTGTCAGTACTTGTTGTGAGTATTTTGCAGCTCTGTGGTTTCTGTGTATGCTTTTAGGATTTCTATGCACTCTCGCTGGTTCCCTCTTTTAGCATTATTCAAGACCCCTGTCCTCAGTGATTTTCTTTGCTGTGAAGTCTCCGCTATCTGATGGGAATATAGCCACCCTTGCTTTATTTGCATACATTTTTTTCATGGTCTTATTTTCCACCAACCTATACTGTCATATTTGAATTTAATTTTTTGCACAAAGCACAGAGTTGGGTCACACTTTTTATTTCTTGAACCTCCTGCAAATTTCTATTTTTCAATCATTATATTTCATTCATATAATTTTTGATATGTTAGAACTAAATTTTTTTAAAATTTTTTTCCTAGTAGTTGTCCATGATTTCCATTTGTTCTCTTTTCCTGCCTTCTTGTACGTAACTTGAAAAGTTTTAAAGCCTGTATTTATATACATATATAATGGTCTCCTGGAGTGGCCACTTAACCAGTGCAAGTGAATTATAGAACTATAAAAATTTTAACTCCTTTAATGCTCCTTATCTTTCCCCATTTATAGTATATTTAAATATTTTCTGTACATGAATGGTAGCCCATTAGATCATTTTGTCATTTTTGCTTGAAATACCAAGCTTAATGGAGAAAACTTAAAAAGACAAAGTCGATTGCATTTTCCTATATGTTTACTTTTCTCTGTGTTCTTTCTTTCTTTGTGATACTACCTATAACCTTCATTATTTTTTGTGTCCAGAGATCTTGTTTTAGGCCTTCTTGTAGGATAGTCTAATCTTGGCAAAGGTTCTTAGACTTTAAGAACCATCTTGATTTCCTTTGGTCCCTGAAGGATATTTGTACTGGGTATAGAATTCCAGGGTGATGGTCCTTTAATTTCAGCACTAGAAAACCATTGCTACAATTGCTTCTGAGAACTGTTTTTCTGATAAGAAATTCACAGTCAGAATATTTCCCCTTTACAATTAGTTTTAATTACTCTGACTGCATTTGATTTTTCTGTTTTCCTTTAGTTTGCTAAGTCTGATTCTGATAATATTGGTGTAGATTTACTTGGGTCTACCTTGCTGTGATTTCCTCAGGTTGTTAAATCTCAATGTTTACATATTTTGCCAAATTTGGGAACGTTCTTGTCACTATTTCTTTGAGTGCTGTCCATCTTTGTCCCCTTTATTTTTTGCTTTCTAGGATACCTATGATACAAGTGCCAGATCCTTTGGTTCAGTCCCTCATGTCTTTGTGACCCTGTTCATCTTTTATTAAGTTCCTTTTCTCTATTCTGACTGAGAAAAGTTTGTTTGATGTTTGGCTCACTGATTCTTTTCTCTGTCATTTTCATTTTGCTGTTGAAACTGTTAAGGGTTTTTATATCACTTATTCTATTTTTTGTCCTAAAATTTTTGTTCTAAAATCCTTCATTTTTTAATTTTTTTGCAAAGCTTATATAACTTTTTAATTGTTCACTTGTGTCTTGATCAAAGTAGCTCTTTGAAGCATTTAGGATGGTTCCTTGAATAACATCTTCAGAACATTCTAGCATCCATGATATCTTAATGCTGGCAGCTGCCAAAGTTCTTTTCTCACTCAAGCTGAGATCTTAGTGGTTCTTTGTATGATGAATGATTTTTTATGAAAACTGGACATTTTAAATATTATGTTGTAGGATTGTAGGTCTTACTAACATCTCGTGTTGTAGTAGGCTTCTTCTGAAACCTCTCAGGTAAAGGAAGGTGGCCTCTGTCTCCTGACTGCATGGAGTCCAGGATCCTCACTTGACCTCCAAGTCTCCTAAGTATGCTGGGTGGGGAAGGGGATTAGGCTCCTCCTGGTCCCCATGGATACCACCCTGCTCGGTAGAGGAGGGGTCGCTTGTTACTGTTCACCATGTGGCCTCCACGGACAGCGTGAAGGTGGCTGGTGGTCTCAGTAATGCTGGGTGGTGGTGAAAGGTCTTACGCTGCACTCTTCTTCTTCTTCTTTTTTTTTTTTTTTTTTTTTTTTTTTTTTTTGCAGCATCAGGAATTGAACTCACAACCTCACATCTGCCAGACAGACACTTAAGCCACTGAGCCAAACTCCCAGCCCTAGTTTTCTGAAGCAGGGTCACACTATGTAGTTCAGACCAGCCTTGTGCTCCTGTTGTAGCCCAAGCCGGCCTCAAACTCACAACGCTCCTCCTACCTCAGCCTCCTGAGTGCTGGGATTAAAGGCGAGTGCCACAACACCCGACTTCTGCACTCTTCTTTGACAATACCCCATGGGGCAAGGCTTTTCATTACTACTAAAGATGTGGGACTCCCCACTGACATTGGGGATTAGGGAATCCAGGGCTTCTTTTTCAGTCTTCTCTGATACCATGCCAGTGGAGGGAAGGACAGCAGGAGGGCACCTTCACATAACGTGATGTTTTAGTCAGGGCTCTCCAGGAAACAGAAGCAAGGGAAGATATTCAGATATAGAAATAGAGCTGGATATAGGTATATGAGGGGAGGTTAGTGCTGTTCGCTCATGTGGTTGTGGAAGCTGAGAAGTTCCGTGGTGGGTCATCTGCGAGCTAGAGTCCCTAGGAAGCTGGTGGCACTGCTCAGTCCAAGTCTGCAAGCCTCGGGACCAGGGGAGCTAATGGTGTGATTCAACC
This sequence comes from Dasyprocta punctata, assembly GCA_004363535.1. NCBI lineage: Eukaryota > Metazoa > Chordata > Mammalia > Rodentia > Dasyproctidae > Dasyprocta > Dasyprocta punctata. Next base: position 34,656 of record RJWM01019355.1, read on the forward strand.
TGAGGGAAAAGAGCAGAGTATCCAGGCTGCCGTGTGTGAGTCCTGGAGTCCAGAGCCCAGGGAGACTAGGATCCTGCCACGTAAGATGAGGGAAAGGTGGGGTCCCAGCTGGGGCAGGCAGAATGGGGGAGGGGAGAGAGAGAACAGAAATGTGAACCTGCCCTTCTGCTTTTGTGTCATGCATGCCCCCAGTGGCCAGACGGTGCCCACCCGCAGTGAGGATGGACCTTCCCAGCACTATCTACCGCTCACACGCCAGCTCCTCTGGAAGCATCCTCAGCGACCAAACCAAAGTTCCCCATGAGGACAACTCTGAACCTAACCACCGAATTTGATTCTGTTCTTGTCCAGTTTAGTTTGCAACCAGAATCACAAAAAGAATTAAGTTCACGAGCCCAGGCGTCCCAGTACTTTGAAACAATTGGATTTAGGTGTCGCTTGGTGCAATTTCCTCCCTGTTTCTTATGCTTACGTTCTTTAAGCTTCTCAGATCCATGAGTTTAGTTTTGTTTGTTTGTTTGTTTGTTTTCGTCAAATTTAAATGTTTCCCAGCTGTTAGTTCTTTGCTTTACTTCTCAGTGCCTCTCCTGGTTTCTCTCTGCTAGGGAGCTCAGTGACACACATATTGGGTTGCCAGGAGCTGTCTCACCGCTGGCTAGTACTTGGCTTTATTTTACAGTTTTTGTGGAGATGTCTCCACACTTACTCACCATTTCTTCTCTAGTTTCCATTCTGATTCTAGTCTTCCAAGGGATATTTTCATGTCAGACATTATGGCTTTTAGCTCCTGAGGTTTGATATGGGATCGTCTTGTATTTTACACGTCTGTACTCAGTAGGCTGTGTTTCCTCCAGCTCCGTAGCCCCTGAGGACTGTGTAATTACTGCTTTCACAGCCTTATTCCCAATGCTGCCGTCTTCGCAGTCCGGGCTTCTATGTATGGACGGATATTTCTTCTCAGTTCTATGCCATAATCCCTCTGCATCTGACTGGAAGCTTCCCTCAGCTGTGGAACTTTCTCTCCTTCACAGGTGGAGCAGGAGATTCTCTGCGGCCTGGGGCTGCTGTGCTGTTCTCCTGGCCACTGCGGCCAGGCCCTGGGGAGTGTCTCCAGACGATGACCCGTGCTACTCCCGGGAGATGCCGTGCCCTGCACCCTTTCCGCACCCTCCTTTCTAGAGTGCTGCACACTCCAGCCACCTTGGCCTTTGGGACAGTCCGGTCCATGTCCTCCCTGGAAGCCAACTGGAGACACCTCCCACTCTGCAGCCTGGGGACTCCAGCTGGCATCTCGTCACTGTGCTGTCCTATCTCCCATGGGCCACTGGCTCCAAAAGTCTGACACTAACTATCTGGGAAACTACTGTCCCATGTGCTTTATCTTGCCCTATTTATTATCTATCTGTCTGTCTGTCTGTCTCTCTGTCTGTCTATCTATTTATCATGTACCTATCAGAACAATTTTGCATTTTTAAATGTGAAGGTTTGCCTGCTTCTAGCTCCTCCCTCATGTTTACTGCTAGAGACCGCGTATCACGGCTACACCTGCACGGATACTCTCAGACATTTCCCAGCCACTCCAAGCTCGAGAAGCCCAGGGAAGTGATCCTGAGTCCTGGGATGCAATCGTTCTTTGCCCAGAGCGCAGAGAAATCCACCTGTGAGGCCCACTTTTTGAGGCTGCAGGTCAGGTGGGGGCAGGGACTCAGGCTCAGGCCTGGGCTTGGCTGGGCGGACCCAGCTCTTCGTGTGCTGCCTGAAGACAGTGAAGAAAGGGCATCTTGGGGTCACACGGGGAGCCTCGGAGAGTCCTGGCACCGGGAGGACCACAGTGCAGGTTCCGCACAAACGTCTGCTGGTGGGCGGTTGAGGCCCCTGCTGTTGCGCTTTGAGCCCCGAGCCCTCTTCCGTGCTGTGTGAGGGGCAGCCTCCCGGCCACTCTGCTCAAAGGCTCTGAAGGCTCCTGTCATCCCCAGCACACTCCAGGACACCGACCGGGGAGGGAGCTAGGCTCAGCCGGGCCTGGGCTGGATGGCGTGCTGGGCTGCGTTCTTCTCCTGCCTGGCCCACCTCCCGCTGCCAATCCCTCCACGTCTTACCCCGCTCACTGATGGCTGGCATCCGTCCATCCATGTGAGGGGCAGCTCTCCTGGGAGAAGGAGCCTCAGGCCACAGGCGGGGGTGCCCGGCTAAGTCTGGCCGGCTCCAGAGGAAGCCAGGGATAAATGAATGGGGTTGGGCCCCTCCTGGGCAGCGGTGGCCAAATAAGCCCTGGGTCTGCCTAGGGAGACCCTGGGTCCACCTAGGGAGAACACACCTGGCCGGACTCCAGCCCCAAGGGCTGAGCAGGAAGGAAGGCCGGTCTGGTGGGAATCCGAGGGGGGGTTTTGGAGGCATCGTCTCTGGGCGTTGATCAGAGGCCAGTGTGGGCCTCATCTTGCCAGAGCTAAGCCAGTGATAATTTCACAGCTGTTGGGACACAGACAGTGACTTCACTCCGCCACTCATGGAGCACTTCTTGGGCATCGTTTCATTATATTTGGTCCTATAAGTTTTCCTCATCCCTCGTTTTCTTTTTATTTTAAATTTGACTTATTACGTACATCCTCTTACTCATATGCATACTTTACAAAATTTCATAGAAGCACAGCCTATTTTTAATTTCTATTTCTGTTCCCATTTCTATTATTTCTATTCTATTTCTCTATTTCTATTCCTATTTCTATTTCTATGCTTCTATTTCTTTTCTGCCTGGGCTGCCCCTTTCAGCCTCCTCCCTTCACTCACTACTTCTCAAATCCAGCAGGAGGAACCGCACTAATTACTCTTCCCAATTCCTCTTTACGCTTACACGACTGCGTGCTGTTTGTATACACACCAGCGTGCACACCCCTGGGCTGTGTGTTCTCACACTCCCACGGCCAGACAGCGTGCACCCATGTAAATACCCACATGCGAACACAGTTTTACGTTTGGCCACTGTTTTGGAATAACAAAAGCCATCAAGCACAGGTTTTTCTCTGAGAGCGGCGACCTCTCCACAACCCGCCCCCACTGCCCGCCGAGCCGAGCCGAGCCGCCTCTTCGAGGACCACGAAGTTTGCAGTGTGAACTTCTACTTACTGTGAATCTGCATTTCAGCCTTTCCATGGTTGTTCAAAGTGCACGCTTTTCTCTTAAAAAGAAAAAGTCTTATTTACGTTTTGTTTTTTCCTTTTTAAAGCAAAGACTTCAAGAGAGCTCTGAGGCAAAAAAAAAAAAATGAAATTCGTAAAATTCATGATGAGCTCTGGACTCAAGCAGAGTTTGCAGAGGAGCAGCTGGGCGAGCTGGGAAGAACTTCTAAACCCCTTTGAAATGCAAGTGTTGAGGATTCAGCCCAAAAGGGTCTGGTAAAATCAGTGCTTCCGGGAAGACTTCTGTTCCCCACCCCTATGTTTGTGAACTTCAAACCATTCTAAGAAGCTGTAAATTGCATTTCCCTTAATAGCATCTCTCCGGCCCCTTCTCAGTCTGTGACACTGCCACAGCTGGCATGCGGCGGCCGCCTGTGTTTTAATCTGTGGCGCCTGCAGGCTGAGGAAGGCTGGGACCAGGGCGTGCTCCTTCGCCGAGCACGGATGGTCTGTGGGGAATCGAGGTACAGTACGGAGGGCCCTGAGGACAGAAGGCCAAGTAGGGAGGCCAGAGGGCTCCAAGTGCCCTCGGGGCTGGGTACTGGGGAGGCTGACCCGGAAAGGCAGATGGGGAAACCTGCGCCACGCTGCTGTTCCCCTGGGACATAGGCGCCCCATGGTAAGTCCCATGGCAGGAATCGTCACCTAGGCTGGAGATGACGGCCACAGGGGCTAAAAGGACAGGGAAGTGGCAATGGCCATAGGGGTAAGATGGAGCCCGGCACGGTCTCTGCAGCACAGAGCCCCAGACAGCCTTGGCGGCGGCTCTGAAAGCTCCCCGTGTGTCCACCTTCTGGCCGCCTGTCCCCGTTCTGGGGCTCCCTGCTGCGGGCACTCACCTGCTCGCTCTTCTCATCCACAGCTTCCTGGCTTCTTTTTCCCACTTCTGGTGTTTTGCATCTGCATGATAGGAACACAGGGACCCCACCTCTCCAGCCACCCACAATATGTACAACGTCCTTGCCATGGTGTCTTCAAATGCGAGGTGTGGAATTGACCATTAGACCTCAAACCCTGTGGTCAGGGACATCAAGAATGGACCTGCGAATGCTGGTACCAGGGGAGAGGAAGTGAGATGGATCCAGGAAGAGGAGAGGCAGGGAAAAGAGTCTGAGAACTCGAGTCTCAGGGACACAGGTTGGAGCAGGTGCTGTGGGGTAAATGCCTTCTCAGAGCGAGTGCTTGAGCCACCGTCCTCTAGGACACCTGGGACTGCGGTGTGGAGGTCAGCTCCAGGGCCACCCCTGCCTGACCCCCACCTCTGTGCCCGAGTGTGTCTTGGGGTGGAGATGTGCTGTGGGACTGAAGGTCAAGGTCATGGAGTTGAAGGGCCGTGTCCTTGGCTTTCTGCCGTTGCCAGGGTGACACCTCGTGACATTGCCAGCAGATGGGGCATGAATCGCCAGTTCTGCAGGGTTTGACAGGGTGCCCCTTCTGCTGGAGGTCTCCCCA
>RJWM01019356.1:0-39226 GCA_004363535.1 Dasyprocta punctata
AAATGTTGAATTGCTTTATTCTAATTCGTTTAGATTTTGTTTTATACAATTTCAAACTTTGTTTTCAGGTGCGTATACATTTGCTATTGTTATGTCTTCCTTTTCTTTCTTCAACTTCTCCTCTCCCTCTCATTTTCTTTTTCTCCTTCTCCTTCTCCTTCTCCTTCTCTTGCTTCTTCTTCTTCTTTTTTTTTTTTTTTTTTTTTTTTTTTTTTTTTTTTTTTTTTTTTTTTGTTGTCTTTGTTTTTTATTTGTATTGTTTCTTCTTTGGTGCTGAGGGGTTGAACCCAAGGCTTCGTGTATGCCAGGCCAGCACTCTATCTCTGAGCTACATTCCAGCCCTGTTATGTCTTCTTGAGGTATTGGCTCTTTTATCACCACGAAGTGTTCCTCTTTGGTGGAAGTAGTATTCCTGTTGTCAAACTCAGTTTTCTTTGGTACTGACATAGCCATGCCAGCATTCTTATGGTTACCATTACTATGATACATAGTGCATGTTATGAGCTCAACAATACGTTACGCTTGGTGCTTTAATTAGCCTCACAGTCAGTAAAGAAATTAAGGAACAAGGCCTCACCTGTGTCCCTGTGTTCACGGACGCCGGGTTCCCTGTGCACCTGTCCCCTTCCCTTGGGAAACCTCCTCTTGCCTGGTCTCTGGTTCCTGGAGGACCGTGGCGCTGGCTGCCCCTGCTCAGAGGGAGGAGGAGGATGGTTCCCTCGATGTGAGGAGTCATTCTTTTTCTTTAGCTGTTTCAGATTTTTCTTTCATTTGCTTTGTCTCCAGCCGACCACACGTCCAGCCTTATGGCAGACCGGGGCCACACTGACTGAAGAGGAATTGCCTAAAACGTGCAATACAGTTTACATGTGTAACAAAACTTCCTTTTAAAAATTCTTTTATTCGGACATTTGAAAAAAGATAAAGAGGGTCAGCAGCCCCCAGGAGGCACCTTGGACACATCCGCCAGGTAGCAGCGGTTTTTCATCGTATTTGTGAAGTTTTCAGCGGTTACTGTTTCACACCTCCTCCGCCCTCCCCGGCACACTGCCTGCTTTGCAGAGCCGCGGGCTGGGCGCCCTTCTGCTGTGCTCGCTCCCTGCCCCGCCCCGGCCGCGTCCTTCCTGCCGCTCGGTCTCCAGCTCACTGCTTCACTCTTCAGTGAGTTTATTTTCACTTGAATAATTTTCACATCTAGAAGGAACAGTTCCTGCTCCATTTTTGAGTTTCTCTCTTGTCACTGTCGTATTTTCCTCTGATGCTTTCAACTTAGTGATAGTTGTCTGGAAATCTCCATCCATTAAATCCCAAATCTAGCCCAGTTGGATTTAGTGGAAGTTTACCTTTTCTTTCCTCGGCATGGGTCACATTTTCTTATTTTGGGTTCGGTAGTTTTTATGTTGAAACTGGACAGTTTTTACAAGTTGAAAATCCCAAATCTGAAATAATCTGACATTTAAATTTTAAGAGCTCAGAGCATTTTAGATACCGGCTTTGAGGATGGGGGGGCTCGGAGGGTAAGGAGTGTGCACCTTTGGCTCTGAAATCCAAGCACGGCGCCTGGAGCACTTCAGATGCGAGACCCTGAGCGCAGGGCTACGCTGCAGCGGCTCTGAGCGCCGCTCTGCTTTCTCAGGGGCCGGCTGGTCCTCACCGCCTGGACATGGACTCTGGGGCCCCTCCCCTGCACTGTGCACGGCGTGTCTATTGCACTGGCTCTTCCTGCTTTGTGGCCGCCCGAGTCTGTGTAGTCTGTGATTCAGGCGGAGCGCAGGTCCTGGCCTCTGGGCTCACCACCTGGGCCGTGGGTTGGGGAACCCGTGTCATTGCGGCCGACCGAGTCTCAAGCCCCCAGGGCTCCCCGGGGCCGGGTCGGCTCGTCCCCGCTCTCCCTGCCTCTCATTCCAGAAGCTCCCTGTGAAGTTCCTGGCTGGCTCCCTGCCTACACAGTCAGGCCCCAAGCTCCGGGCAGCGCCACTGCAGGTTTTCCTCTGTGGAAGACCCCAGAGCTGGGCCAGCAGCAGAGCAGCGGACACAGACTTTCCCTGAGATCTGTTGCAGTAGGGGTCGAGAGACCCCAGCACGGAGCGGGCTCGGCTCCCAGCGCGGCCAGAGTGAGTGGGGATTTTCTCGGTGGGACGGGTGGGAAGAAGGGGCGTGGCGGGTAGAAAATTGCCCAAAGCACACGTGTAGGGTGAGGAAATTCTGCCACACTGACCCAGCAGAACTCTTGCTGCAGGCAGGGCAGAGGGGCGGCGGTGCAGCCAGACACCCAGCAGGCTCGACGCCGAGGCGGGAGGGCCCTGCTCAACGCTCAGCGGGCTTCGGGGTAGACGGCACCCAGGGCCTGGGGGCGGCCGCGTTCAGAAGACAGCTCAGAGCGGCTGGCGACAGAGCTCACGTGACCTCCATCACCTCCTCCATTCCCGAGGGACCCTGCTGCTTTTCAGTGATGAGGTCCAGGGAGTTTGCACCCCTGCACCGTACCCCAAAGGCATGCCCACGGTGGTCCGGTGCTGCGAGTCTTTGGCAGCCATTCCCACCAGAGGCATGTGTTGCTTTTTGCCCGCAGGGCTGTGGGGGACAGGATGGGGGAGCCCTGGCTGCTGCTCACCGCTCTCCTGCCTTTTTCGAGACTGCGTCCTAATTTGTCATCTTTGTTCACTATTTGGCACGTTGCTAGACCTTGACCGTGGTATTCTGACGGCCCTGTCCAGTTTCACTTGTGTTTTTCCCGATTGTCTCACTGGGGCTGTAACTGGGGGTCCCCCACAAACCCCTACTTACAACCCTGCCCTCCCAGAGTGGTCTGTGAGTCGACAAAGGGCCTCACAGAGATCCTTGTCCCCAACCCTCCATAGCGGTGGAACCCACTTTTTTTGGGGGATCTGCATGGAGTTTCTCTGAGACGGATGCGCATGTGCTCCCGAGGGGCTGGTGAAATGCAGTCCTGGTCCTGCCCCAGAGTGTGGCGTCGACTCTACGCAGCGTGTCTGAAGACCACGCAATCAGAGGGCAAAATGGGGCTTCAGACTGAGGGTTTTGGTCTTTTAGACATAAACTGCTTCTCCAAACTTCCTCCTGCTGAGGGTGAAACCCACCAACTTCTCCCCTCTGTCTGAAGCCTGGAGCTGGGCATGTGGTGCCCCAGCAGGCGGGGTCTGCTTCTGTCTTAGTCACTTTTCTCTCATTGTAGAGACAGAACACCTGACACCCAAAATGAGGGAAGGAGAGGTGTATTTCTTACAGTTCTTGGAGGTTTCAGTCCATATTCAGCTGGCTGCGAGTCAGGGCAGCATGGTGGGGCAGCCATTCATGGTGGCCACAGAGAGCAAGGCACAAACCCAGCATGAGAGAGAGGACACGCCCACTTCCTGCCCTTACACTGTATGTCGGCTCCACCCCTGGGTGGGTGCAGCACTCACATCACCAATCCCAGTGCCTGACAACAAGCCAATCACAAATGCCAGACTTATCCACGTCCATGCCGTGACTACATGAGACTTGGCGGGGCCACAGGACCATAAACCGTAACCGGTCACAGTTCTGTTACATCCCTGGACCCTGGTCTTTCTGAGCAGGGCCAGTCTGTTTACCTGTCTCCTGTTGGGAAAATGTACTCACTAGAGTCATCCAGGGGCCATACAGAAGTCCCCAAAGTGCCAGATCATTTGTTTTTCATGTGTCAGTGCAGGGCCAGTGCCCCTCTTTAGGTGTACCTCGTATCTGTGCAGGGCAGGCGGAGGGAGAGAGGGAAGCACCACCCCTGGCTTCACAGGGCCGTTCTATGTGTGTCCTGCTGTTTTCTAGATGCTCAGCTGCAAGGTAGACTGGCAAATGTGACCTCAGCTATGCCACCAAGTGATCAGCAGAAATGGGGTCACTGCAGAGAAAGGGGAGCAAACCTCAGATAATGACACTTTTCCAGAGTCCCTTTCACAGCCAGCCTCTCCACCATACCCCGCTTCTCTGACTCCCCCACTCTCAAATTCCCACTAACCCCTCAGTATCCCTTCCTCTCTCCGGGTGGCTTTTCTTATTCCCATGCATTATGGTTTCATCCTTTAGCATCTGTCTTGTGCTTATGCCCTACTCTGCATTGAAGGCTTTGTGTGATTTGTTGTAACTTGTCTTTTACCAACCCTCTGCTGACCAAGCCCTGAGCTAAGAGCAGGCATACTGTTATGATTGATACATTGTATCAAGTTGAGAAGTTTAGAAGTTTAACTAAGTGACTCAGCCGAGAATCCTTACTTTGTAAACATCCTCAACCTGTGCAATAGGAGGGCATGGAGGTGGTGTGAGTGCCACACCAGCCCTGGGCATGGGGTGGGTGGTAGCCAGATTATGAGGGAGGAGAAGAGGCTTGTTCTTTCCCCTTTTGCTTTTGCTGCTTTTTTGGTCTTCTGCCACCTTGAAGTGGTGCACCTGTGCCTTGTCACCCTGCTTTGGAACTGGCTGATTGTGAACTGAAATCTCTACAGACTGTGAGCTAAATAAACCTTTTCTTCCTTAATTTTGGATATCAAGTATTTTGTCCCAGCAATGAGAGAAAAGTAACCAAGACGAAACTTGGTACCAGGAGTGGGGTTGTTGCTGTGATCATGTGGTTAAGGAGCCTTTGGGAATGGCTTGTGGGAAGAGTTTGGAAAGGTTTACAGATGGCACCTAACAGAGTAGAGGTGGGGCATCTCAGGTTATTCTGTATGGGAGAGTCTGGTCACAGCTCAGAAGACCAGAAGGCTGATAGAAATCCTGCTGGTGAAGACCAGGCTCAGGAGGTTTCTGCTGGGAAGAAGGACTGCATTGGCTGTTACAGTCCAGATGATGTGTGTTATGGCTCGGCAGAAAGTTTGTCTGCATTTTGCTCGTGTCCACATACTTTACCTGAGACTGAGATTAAGGGCGACAGACTAGTTAATCTGGCAGAAGAAATTTCAAGGAAGTTGGATGTTGAGGTGGTGGCCTGGCTATTGTTGGGGACTTCTAGCCAGATCTATGTTGAAAATCAAGAGCAAAGAGTCCAGCAGGATGCTTTAAAATGATGCGAGTTTGGCCAGAAAGGAAGCTCCAGGAAAGTTGTGGACTACAAAGATGGTGCTGAGGAATCTTCACTGCTGAGAAGAAACAGGAGAATAGAAAAGACAGCCTGAGGGCATCGCAGGAGCAGATCTCCACCCTGTGCAGCCTCAGACTGCAACCGTGAAAGACTTTGCTTTGAGGAGAAAGTCACAGAGCACCATGCTGCAGAATGTTCCAAAATGGCGGTAGCATGGAAATTTTCTCCTCACAATTGAATTCAGAGTACCCAGTGATCCAGGTACTCAGCCCCCTACAACCAAGAGAGAAGAAAGCCTGGCTACTGCTCCAGTTGGCCACAGACCTTGGCAGCATCTACGTATCATTGGTTTTAGGTGCATGCAAAATGTAGGAACTGAGGGATTAAAAAGCCTTCCACCCCAATTTCAGAAGGCCTGGGAGGCCAGGCAGTGTGCCCTGAGAGGGCAGGGTGTGAAGTTGTGAGCGTGAAGCCAAAGGTGCAGTGCAAACCCCAGAAGTTTGGAGGAGGCAGGAACATGAATTATCTAAGTAAACCTCAAGGAGAGAGCAAAGCGGGTGAAAGAAGAAGCCATGAGAACTGTAAACACCAGAAGTACCACAGGGGTGGAGTCGCTCAAGCCCTTTGGAGCTCGGGATTTGCCACAGATTGCCTCAAATGGTGCACATGGAACTACAATATTTAATGTTTGCCCGGTTGGATTTTGGACTTGCTTTGGTCCCAATTCTTTGTATTCCCGTTTGTAAGTTTTGGAATGGAAATGTTTATCTTGTGCCACTGAATGCTGGAAGTATTTGACTTTGTTTTTATGTGTACAGGGGCTCACAGCTAAGAGTTTGCTTTAAATCTCAGAGGAGACTTGGGACTCGGACTTTCCAGCAGTGCTGAAACTATTAGGACTTTGGCAGCTCTTGTTGATGGACTAAAAGCCTTTCACATAAGCGATGTGCATGAGTTTTTTGGGGGTGGGAAGCGGCAAAATGTTATGGTTCTAATGCAAATAAAATGTTGATAGACTTAGTAGTGGTTCTTTAGGATTGTTAAACCTGCGTCATAATGTTCAAGTTGTGAAATGATAAGAATAGAAGCATATGTATGTCTTTGTACCTGGAGACCTATTTAAAGAAACGTGTCTGGTTGCCAAGTTGAGGAGGGGTGAATTGTTATGGCTGCTACATTGTGTCAAGTTGAGGCCTTTAGAAGTTTAACTAAGCAGCTCAGCAGGGAGCCAGGGTCCTTTGTAAACTTCCTCAGCCTGTGCAAGAGGAGGGCATGGAGGTGGTGTGAGTGCTACACCCGCCCTGGGCGATCGGGGTGGTCGCCTGCTTATAATATAAGGGAGGAGAAGAGGCTTGTTCACCCCCATTTTGCTCTTGTTGCTTTAGCTGTCTTCTGCTGCCTTGAAGTGTTGCCCCTGTGCCAGGCCATCCTGCTTTGGAACTGGCTGATTATGGACTGAAACTTCCACAAACTGTGAGCTAAATAAACCTTTCCTTCCTTAATTTTGGGTGTCAGGTATTTTGTCACAACAATGAGAGAAAAGTAACCAAGACAGACACACACAGCACAGCTGTGCAAAAAGAGCTGAGCCACACATCAGTGCTGAGTCCCACGTGCCTTCCTTCTCTTGCTGGTTGAAGATGATGCATTTGGTTTACATCATTTGTTCCACAGCTATGGTTGCTATCATTTCAGCCCTGGGAATTATTTCAGGTAGTCAGAAACTAAGGGATAAATCCAATTTGGTTTCTGGATGTGAAAATGTGTCCCTGCGCTTGGAATGCTGGCCACAGGCATTAGTGACTCAGGTTTTCAAATTAATGAACGGCTGAGCAGATCTCATTAATCTCGAGTCCTGTGTGGTGTGGTTACAAGGAAGCTGTTTCTATCATCCTTCTATTCTCTCGGCTGGAAGAAGCCCTCCACTGTGACTTCCCAAGACTCCGGTGACCGCCTGGCCTCTACTGGGGCAGAGCTTCCGTTGAACACAGCCAACATCTTTCCCGATAATCCTCTGCAGACTGCAGTGGTTTTGAGTCGAACCGTAATCGCCTGAGAGGATCACTGGGCAGGATATCCACCTGAGCACTAGTTTGATTTTGCAGCTGGGCCCCATCTTCAAAGATGCCTGGGGTGAAATCAGCTGGGCCTTGGAACCAGCAGCACCTGGTGAATGACCAAGTCGCACCTTTCCTAGGAGGGGTCTGGGCAGGGTCATTAACTGTTCTGAGCCTCAGTTTCCCCCTTGAAGAAATTTAACCATGATACTCACTTTGTGGATGACATAAGGTTAGGTATATGCACAAACTAGATGGGGTTGAGCTCATCACCCACTGCCCAGGCCTGTGGCGGGTGACCCCTTCCCAGCCAGGGGGAGCTTTCTTCCACGGCATCATGGGCAGGTCAGTGCCAGCTGCCCCCTCCACTCGCAGCCGAATTGCCTCCCCCACACGAGGTGGACCTGGGTCTCCGGGACTCGGCAGGGAGAGGCTGGCGGCCTGGTGGTCTCTGGCATGCAAGTGCAGTGGTCCGTGTACATGGTCTGCCATTTTCCCTGCAGGTGGCCTTGAGCAGCTCTCAGCCCCCTGGGGCCACCCCTCACGCCTTCCACCCCGCTCACTCTCCGCAGCCACCTCGAGGGTCTGCAGCCCGGGCCTGGTGCCCTTCCCGTCTGCACCTCCCTGCCGTGGAAGCGAACCCACCTCCTGCAGTCACTCGAAATCCAGAAGGCACGTGGGAAGCCTTGATAGGCTGATCACATACAAACTTCTGAAAAGGAAAAGTCTTTGCATGACAAGAAACGTACCAGGCAAAGGAAAAAGACAAATGCCAAGCTGGTGGAAATGCCACAACTCACTCGCAGACAAAGCCTTAATAGCCCCACTACATAAATAGCTTGTAGGAGGAAAGAGATAAAAAATAATACTAATAATAAATAAATCCTATAGAAAAAAAATGGACCAGAAATGAGAAAAGCAAATGAAAGCCACCCAGAGCTACCCAGACCCGTGAACCAGAACGGCCAAACCAGACGGAGACAGAGGACCCAGAGCACTGCAAACCCAGGAGGAGCCCAGCTTTGCATTCTGGTCTGATGTTTCCCTGCAGGTCACAGGGCGATGACCCCACGGCCCCCGGCCAGCTTGTGCGTGTGGGACGAAGAAGGGACATGGCAGGGTCGAGCTGGGTGTGGGCCCTGTGGGTGGTCTCAGTGCATTTTGACTTGGGATGGGTTTCTCCGGGCAGAACTCAACCACGGGCCCAGGGGCACCCGGGCTGCTCTGAGGACGGGCTGCGGAGGAACCGCTCTCGCACGCGGCTCACAGGGCTTTGGCCACAGCGCGCACCATGACCCATGCACTCGCCTTTCGCTGTGACGCTGTTTCCCAGGAACCTGCCCCAAACACTGCAAAACGCCAAAGGGCAGGAGAAGAGGAGAGCGCAGCAGTGCCCGTGGAGCCCCGAAATGTCTGTGTGCTGGGCCCAGCTGAGTGCAGCACAGTGGGCACTGCAGCCCGGGACCCCAGGGTGCACCTGTAAAGCCGAGGCCGGTGGGTAGAGGCCAGGGTGCTGTGTGGCCACTTCTCCAAGGAAGGGGACATCAGTAACATGGGCACAGGTCACAGGTGATCAAAACCGCTGCTTTTAAAAGGACGGTGGGTGGGAGGAGAGGACGGGGTAGAAGCCGGACCTCTCGACCCAGCTGTATTTGGATCTGACAAAAGACACACAAGCAAAAATCCAGGGGGATACCAATGCTATAACCCGGGTTTTATATTTTTTCTAAAAAAAAAAACAAAGAAGAAAATAACTTTCTGCCTCCTGTTAAAACCTCCCTTTAATGGATGGAGTACTGCAGTCCCTCGGTATCCAGCATTTATGAGGACTGGTTCCGGGACTCCCTCAAGTATGAAAATCGCTTAAATAAAGGCATGCGGTGTTCACACAGAGCGACGCGCGCCCTTCTGCAGACGTGGGACTGTCTCTCGATGACTTGTGCTACCTGACCCAAGGTTACCAGGCAAAACTAACGGTGGTACTGTACTGTTTGGGGAATAATGACAAAAAAAAGTCTGTGTGTCTGTAGTTTGGAAGCAATTTTCCCGCGGGCTATTTTCTATCTATAGCTGGCTGAATCCGTGGCGTGGAACCAACAGACACAGAGGGCTGTGCTACACATCACAGATGCCCTGTGAGGTCCCCGACAAGCTAACTTTCTATCGGAGGCGCCTCCGTGTAACGGAACAACATTCCACAGGGAACCAGGAAGCCCCGTTCTGGCCAGCTGCTGGCTTGCGTGAGGCTGAACTGCGAGGTTATGGCAGGCTTTGGTCTCGGTTTGTCCAAACAGCCATGCAGGGGGTCCAGGCTCAGAGCTGTTACTCGGTGGCCCTGGGCGTAGCTGCGACGGCCGCTTCTCCTGAGGAAGCCACTGAAGTCCTGCCAGGCTTGGCTCGTGGTGGGGCTCAAGGGAAGGGCAGGGCACTGGGTTTTAGGCAGGATATCGTCAGCACCAAGAGGGGCTAGGTCTGACGGTGCGGCAGGAAGGCAGACACGTTAAACCTTTTGCGTCTCCTCACAGAGCAATGCTAAAAATAAGAGGAGTCTATCGCGAGCTGCACTGGGGTTACAGGGTTGAGATTCCAGTTTTACAGACAGATGTTCTGCGGGGCTGACTTGCAGCAGATGGCGTTTGCATGGAATGAGACTGCACTTTCTTGGGTCTGTTCTCAACGGGGCACCGATTTTCCCTCTTAAAGGAGCTCTGTGCGCTCGCTCACCGGGCAGCGGCCTGGAGCCCAGGCAGAGCCGGGGTCCAGCAGAAGCCTCTGGAGGCCGGCACACCGTGCCAGCTGGGGAGCTGCCTGTCAGGGCCCTGTCAGACCCTCCCCATGAAGGTCTGGCTATGCAGGGCCCGGGGTCCTGAAGTACGCACTCCCGAGTGAGACGTGGGTAAATCAGGAGCCGCTGGCCAGGCGCCCCGGGAAGCGCGTGATCTGGTGCCCTGGCTGTTCGTGAGTCTGGATTACAGCCGCCTGGAAACGAAAGCGGTAAACGGAGCCCCCACCCGCAGGGAGTGGGGCCGCAGGCCTGCTGGCCGCCTGGCACAGCTCCCGAATGCTCCCGGCACCTGATCCCGCTTGCTAACACGAGACGGGGTAATAAAATGAGAATTGGATGGAGATGGATGTGCCGTGGAGGATGGAGAAGTCCTCGAGCAGATGTGTGCGGAAATTAATGGTGTGGTGACAGCAGATTTTGATGCACTGTACAGTAACCAGGGCGGGAAACAGCCCCCGACAACGGTTTGTCTTACAGAGGGCGGGGCCTCCCGAGGGGGAAGGAAAAGGGGGCGGGAAACTTCTGGACACTGTGGAGCGTTTTGGGGAGCTGCTCTGCTTGGCTCTGGGATGCAATGGAGTTTATGCCGCCTGAAGCTTTGCTGGTTTCAGTGTCTGTTGTAAAAGTCCTCGTGTTTCCCTCCTCTTCCTTTTCCCCTTCCTCCTCCTCCACAGTTTCTTGTCCCTTTCCTCGCTTGCTCCTTCTCCAGACCTGTGGCAGAGCCGCGCCCTGGCCCCGCGGGCAGGTGGCAGAGCGCCGGATGCCCGGTGCCTGGCAGGCTGAGGGGTGGCTTCACGACAGCCTGGTTTATATTAATGGAGAAGAAAACAAAACGAGAAAGGAACCACTTTGATGACTGCAACAAAATTCTAATGTACAAAAGTGACACCAAAAAGAAAGCAAAGATTCTACAGAGAGCAGGTGTCACCGCAGAAGACTCAGGCCTGCAAAGCCCCAAGAGCCACTGGGTTCGGCATTCGCAGACGTGGGTGGGAGCCCCAGCTGGGCCACTTTGTGACTCTGGAAGCCATGCCGACCTTGGAGCCCTTTTGGTCGCCTCTCGAGCCTGTGCTGCTCAGACCCTGGCCAGGTCTTCGCTGTAGCCGTGCATGGCGGGAGGAGATGGCGCTCCCTCCCCGGGGACAGAGCCATGGCAGGTATGTTAGGGACGTGGCTTTGCAGGGAGAGGAGGGACGCACAGCTGCAGGTCTGAGGACAGGAAGCCCCCCGGCTGGCGTGCAGAGAGAGAGGAGGGGCGCCAGCACCCCTGCTGCAGCCACAACCCCACCACTCAAAGCTCAGAGCCGTGCGGATCCACCAGGTGACAGTGGTGCGGGCCACACTTGGGACTGGGTCCCCCAGGTCTCCCCTGTCAGCCCCAGTACCTCCTGGGTGTGGCCAGCCCCCAGGGACCCCTGGGCTCCTCGGCCTGAGACCACTCCCTTCACCTGCAGACCCGCAGAGCCGGGCTGGGTCCCTCACCTGCCCTCTCCTCTCCTCACCTGTCTTCTCCCAGTTCTGCTCAGAATGACCCCGAGAAGCCAGGGGACCCGGGTCAGCTGATCACTATGGCAACTCGCTCTGATGTGGGGTTCTGGGATGAGCAGGAGCCGCCCCTCTGCCCACCGCCTCTGCTGCTCCCGGGAAACTCACTCCCAGGTGGAGTGCTCCTGACCAGGAAGGGAGGGAGAGGCGCAGAGCACGGAGCGGGGAGAGTGACAGACAGACAGCGAGACAGCGAGACAGCCGGAGACAGAGCGAGACAACCGAGACAGAGACAGAGATAAAAACAGAAACACAGAGACAGAGACACACACACACAGAGACACAGAGACAGAGACACAGAGACACACACAGAGACAGAGACACAGAGAGAGACACACACAGAGACAGAAACACAGAGAGAGACACACACACAGAGACAGAGAGACAGAGAGACACACACAGAGACAGAGAGACAGAGAGAGACGCACACACACAGAGACACAGAGACAGAGACCCAGAGAGACACAGAGACAGAGAGACAGAGAGACAGATAGAAGGGAACCTAGAGCAGGAGGACCCCTACGTCCTCACGACTGCTGGACCCTCTGTGCCTGAACTGGCATCGTGGGCATTGAGCAGTTGCGGCCGCCCAGTGCCCTGGGGGCCGGTCCTTTGGGGAACTCCCTGCTCGATCCCCTGTGACGAGATCATCCTGCCCAGCTCAAGCCACTCATCTGAAGGTGGGGTCTGGGCACCCTGACCCGCACTAAGCCAGCCCAAAGCTGGAGGTTGGCTCAGGAGGGAGGAAGCATGGCGACTTTAAAGGAACACAATTCCAAGCCCGCTGGAGTGGAGACTTCCCGCTCCCACTGGGATAAGGACGTCCCGTGCTCTGCAAGGCAAATGGGGTCCAAAGGGCACGAGCGGAGAGGAGACCACGCCAGGCATCCGGACTCCAGGCGGCCCGGTTCTATCTCCTGCCCGCTTTTCTTTTCTTTCTTTCTCACCCACCTGTGGCCACCAGCAAGCTCTAAACCATTTTAAATCCAGCTTTCAACCTGGCGATAAAGCCCCATTCGCTGCTTAGAGATTTCCCAAGTTGGAAATCTGGAGCCCGGGTCCCCTCGGGCCGGGGAAGGGGCCTTTGCTTTGCCCCTGAGAAGGTCTGTGGGGCAGCCCGTGCGTCAGGCTGAACAGCAGTGTGACCAGAAAGTAGCAAAACACAGTCGGCCTGAGAGGCCACGAGTTTCTTCCAGTTAACGCCTTTTGGGAAAGCAACCCCAGCCCTGCTTCACAGCTTAGGGACAGTGCCCAGTTCTGACAAATATTTACCCTTGAGCAATGTTGACTTCTGCTGCCACCCGCACGTTCCTGTTGGCCCTGGTAAAGCAGGCAGGCTACGCGGGCCAACGATGTCTATTCGATCAAACAAACCAGTGTGCTGGCCAGATTTCCGTCACCATGACGACCTAAGGTAGTCAATGCAGGAGAAAGGTTTCTTCCAGCTCACAGTTTTGGAGGCGTCAGTCACAGTCTCTTGGCCCCGTTACCCTGGGGTCTGTGGTGAGGCAGCCCATCCTGGTGGGCACTTGCACTGGAGGAACAAACTACTCACCTCCTGGGGGACAGGAAGGGAGAGAGAGAAAGCGTGGGGTCCCCATGTGCCCTCCAAGGGACACGCTCAGTGACCCAACTTCACCACCTTCAAAGGCTCCACTTCACCTGCCTGGCAAGCGCAAGATTGTGAGTTTAATCCCTGGTACCAAAAACAAAAGGCTCCACTCCCCAACAGCACCTCGGGCTGGGGGCCACACGGGCCTTTGGGGGACATTTGAGGTTCAAGGGATGGCAGTGACGATGAGACCCTAGTGGTTCCCGGAGGAGCGTGGGGAGGACACGCACATTTATGCACCAGGTTGTGACTTCAGACTGGAAAAAGTGGAAACAGCGTCTCTCTGAGCTTTAAGTTCCACTGGGGGAGGCCATGAGCGAGTTAGGTTTCAGTCTGAGGCTCGGAGCTCCTGCATCTGTGAGACGCTGTTCTGAGTGATAAAGGGAACGTGCGGGCAGGGAGGAGGCAATCCCTGAGGTCCCGCAGCAGGAGCCGGTCATGCTGAGTGTGATGAGCCCCACCACAATGCAGAGCACACGTGTGACATTGACTTCACAGTGCACGTCACCCGATCAGGGAGCATCTGGGGGTGTCTCCCCGGGGTCCTTGTCCCCAGCCCTTCCGGTCCCCTCCCCGAGGTCGCCCCATTCCTGCCCTCGGGAAGCAAAGCTGAGTTCCCCGTCACAGGCGGGGCCCTGGGCCGCCCTGGAGCTGAGCGCACCTCTGGCCCTTGAGCCTGTTTTTCTTGACCTCCCGGATCCCCTGGGGGGCGTCAGTGAGTGAGGTTTCCCTGTGCAGAAAGATGGCGAGGAACCGGCACACCTGCTCTGCAGGCAGCCTCTGGGCCCTGCCGAAACTGTACCTTTAAAAACTGTAAAACCCAGGGTCTGCAAGAAACTGTCACATCCTCCAGCCTGGGCCTGCTCCAACACGCTGTATTATATTGTATTGTACTGTATTTTATTTTATTATTATTTTTTGGCACCAGGGATCAAATTCACAACCTCGTGCTTGCCAGGCAGGTGCTGTGCCGCTGAGCTGCACCCCCGGCCTGGTACACATTTGATAAACGGAGCGAACAGCACCTGTCAGCACCGGTCAGCACGGCGGGGTCCCAGGAGGGACAGGGCCACCCTGGTGGGGATGTGGAGCCGGAAGACGGGCTCGAAGTTTCCGCAAAGCTAACCGCACCCTGACGACGGGACCCAGGGCTGCAGTCTCGCTGTTGGCCCAGCTGAGGTGGAAGTGTCTGTCCGCACACACACGTGCGTGCAGGTGTGGTCAGTACTGCACTCGGAACTGCAAAACACGGAAGCAACGGCGGCGTCCGCAAATAGGGCTGTCAGCCGCAGCCGCAGAGCAGCCGGTGTGCGCAGGGACACAGCTGCGGTCACGGGCACAGGGCGGGCAGGCCAGCGGGCTGGAGGGGCCCCATGGGGACAGAAACAGAGCTCCCCGGGAGCTGACAAGGGGAGGCTGAGTCGAGGCGACACGTGAGATTCTCTGAGGCCCGTGATGCAGAGGTGACGCCAGTGCTGCAGAGGTGACGCCGTGCGTTTCCCAAAGCCCTGGGTGTCCCCCGGCGCAGAGCGGGTCTCACTGCACACAGGGTTTAGAGGAATCCGTGGGCAACCGCGGCCAAGGACACACCTGCGTGACCAAGGTCCGGCCCGAGGCGGCGGGCAGGCAGTCAGGAGCCCTGGGGAGGTCTGGGTGGGGAGGCTGCGGCAGGACGGCTGAGCTCCTGCTGACACGGTGGTCTCCGAGGAGGTCCGTGTTACCTCTGTGCCTCTCCGCGTGCGTGTGTGGGCCAAAGAGGGAAACAGGCGACTCCCTGGGGCTGGGTGGGTGGCTACGTCACAGCAAGGGGAGGCGGGGGGATCGCTGTGTCACCCCGAGGGTTAGAGCGGAGCGACCCTGTGGACCTTCCTTTGGCACGGGTGGACACGCGGCAGAGGCGGCCCACTCACGTCTGCCCGGGCTCTCCCAGCTGGGCACTGCTGCCCACGCCTCGCTGGGCCACGCACCCACTGGTGTCCACCCCCACTCCATACTTCCTCCTCTCCCTGGGCTTCTGCTCTGGTGTTCGGCTCTGGGCAGGCTTTGCGTGCCCGGTGTGCATTTGCTCTCCGATGCTGCCTTTCTCTGCTGTCCAGAAGCTAGTTCACAGCCACTGCTGCTGGGAATCGTTACTTTCCCCACGCTGAGGTCATGAGATTTGGGTTTGCTGGTTTATTTATTCACCCTTCTCTGTGCCAGTGTCCTTGGGCCCACCAAGCCTCCCAGAGCTGGTTACGGTGGGAGAAGACGAGTTGGGGCCCCTCACCCCCTTCCGAATGCTCGTCACCCTACAGACCCGTTGGCAGGAGCCCTGCTCCCCACCCCGCCCCACTGAGTCCTCCCTACACAGAGTCCAGCTGAGCCTGACCACACCCTCTCCTCCTCCCCACCTAAGTGGAGCTCTCCCGCACCCCGAGCCCAGCGCATCACACCCCAGAAAGCCAGACAGACCTCGCAGGCGAGGACAGACAGCAGGTCCCACGTGGCCCCGCGTGCCTGGCTCCTTGGGAGCAAGGGTCAGAGAGCAGGAGACAGGCAGCGGCCCTGCGGAGTGGGGGACCCGGGAGTCCTCTGAGCCCCCCGTCCCCTTCCATCTGCACCGCCGTCAGCTCAGCACTGAACGCAGACTCCAGCCCAACCCTCGGACTTTACTAAAAGACAAGAGGCCTCTGGGAACGAAGGAGCAGTTCTCAGTGCGTTTGGAAGCTCGAATGTGAGTCCCGGGAGAGGCTACTTCACGCTGCTGCACATTTGCCTGGTTCGGGTGGAGGCCGCTGAGTCAGTAACAAGCACGGAGATGGGACTCAAGCCTTCTATTTGCATTTCTGCCATCATCGGGAATTTTGATGAAAAAACAGAAGCAGATCCAGAAAGAAATATTTGCATCAAAGCTTTGTATGAATGACTGGCTTTACTCGGTCAGTGGTGTTTAGTCAGAGCCTTTTGCATCAGAATGTCTGACAACTAATCTTGAGCCAAACAAACACTCGGTTGCTTGAGAGGTGAGATTTTCACGGGACTGAAGCCAATTCTCTCGAACAGAGCGAATTTTAGCCAGTGTGCTTCTCTGTGAGACTCCCCCCAAAGACACCTGCTTGACGTCCCCCTTAACAGCACGGCAGGGCTGAGGACTGAGGCCGCCGTGGATCGCGGGCCGCACTCGTTCACCTTCTGGGACTTCCTTCTGTTCTCGGGTTGTCTGAGGTTCTCTCCACGCCCTGTGAAATGTGGCCTGCTCCCCACGAAATTAACAACATAACACACCAAAATGCTCTTGTGCTCAACGCGACCGACTTAGACGGGGACTCGTGCAGAAAACCAAACTGTTAGTGACACCAGGTCAGGCTGTGAGCGCGACCCTGCAGGGCTGTGCGCACGCAGCGGGTGGAGGACGATTCCAAGAGGCCACGCTGGTGCGCACGAGGTCACGAGGCGAAAACGGCGAAGGCCCAGCCACCCAGTGAGGAGCCTCCCTGCGTCGCTGTGCAAGAGCTCTCCCGAGTGTCTGAACCCCCGGATGCCAGGACCCGTGGGCGGAAGACAGGAAATGCAAAGGAGTTTTGGCCCAGGCACAAAAATGCGAGCTACAACAGAGAAGGCTCTGTGGAATTCGCTCCATGACTTTTACACTGTTTGGGCCAGGTTTTGGCCACGAGTCCTGCACCTCGGTGGAGTTTGGTGCTTGGGACCCTGCGCTCTTAGGGACTAAGCCTAGGGAGCTACTTCACACAAGGACGTGAGTGAGCTGCAAAGACGGCGAGTTGCGCGGCGGGGTGAGGAAAGGCCGGGCCCTGCCCGCCCCACTGCTCTGTGACCCTGTCCCCTCCGTCCCCGCATCCCTGCAGCTCTGCAGGACGCTGACACAGCCTCCGACAGTCCTCCAACTCCCTCGCCGGCTCGGGCCTCACTGACACGGGAGTCCCGTCCCTCCGGGTCAGCTGCCGAGTCTTGCACAGCAGGTCACGTGTGGAGGGGCGGGGAGAAGGGACTCCAGTGGGCACCCGTGGGCAGACAGAGCCTGGAGTGTGGACACTGGTCTCCCTCTGTGCCACCACGCATTCTGCAGGACCGTGCACTTCCTGTGCCCCGTGACCCCTTATCACTCATCGGGCCTCGCTGCCCGGCCGTGCGGCTCAGCTTCCCACCACTGACAGCAGCGGGGGGCTGGTGCAGGAGGAGGAAAGGTTGGCTTGGACTCAGCGTTTCAGGGGCTTCAGCATGAGTCTCGGCTCTGAGGCTGTCAGGCCTGCGGTGAGGTGGCACAGCGTGGCAGGAGTGTCCCTCGTAAGTCAGTCACTGCCGGTGTCAGCCAGGAAACGGCACGGACCTGCCCCCGGGACTCACTGCCTCCCACTGGGACCCACCTTTTAAGGGGATCGCCACCTCCCAACAGCATCCCCGCTGGTGACAAAGCCCGAACACGCGAGGGGTCGCCACCTCTCCCAGCCATAGCGATGGCTTAAAGCCCAATCGCAGCAAGCGGTGACAGCCCCGCCACACCTGCAAGGTTTTCCACCATGGAGCAAGAGCTGGAGAGTCCCAGCGGGGGCTGTGCCGTTTCCTGCTTCCCTAAGGCCTGGGAAGGCCTGTAACTGGCATGGCCCAGCTGCCCGGGCAGGGCAGGAGACCCGGCGTCCCAGGCAGAAACGGGGTGTGCGGCTGAACACAGGAACAAAGGTGGCTCTGCGGTGCTCTGCTGTAAGCGGGTGGCCCAGGTCACCGTGCTGCGACCAGAGCGGGAGCCCCTCTTTCGGGGCTCACCACTGTGGGCTGGAGCTGTGTGCGTGGCCCCGAAACCCAGCAGAGGCCGCCATGGTTGCGACTTCCCTGGCTGTGTGACAGGACTTGAGTTCCTTTGGTCCCTGTTCTCATGACAACAAATTACACACTGACACGAATATGGTTTGGAAACACACCAAGACTGCTGCAGAGGTCAGAGGGCATGCATACGCCACAGCCCCACGCGGGCGCTGGCAGTGCCCGTGACGTGGGTTGAGAGTGTCACACATTTAAACGAATTTCACCGGTGGTGACACCTGGCTCCCTCCCGCAGGGCTCTCAGGGTCCTGCAGCTCCGCCCTCTGCTGGAATTCGGATACTGTTGATGCCCTGGGCCCCTGCATCCTGTTTTATCTGCGGATCGCTCCCCTGCCACGGCCAGCTCCCGGCCAGCCCCTGGCCCGTGCTGTTGGAATGTTCAGACCCCACAGCTGGTCACTGTCTCATCCGGGCCATCACCCCAGTCACAAAGAGCAGGGGCCCCACCGCCGGCACCTTCTCCCTCCCTGGGGCCCCGCCCCACTCTGCCCTCCTGTGCGGCCTTGGTGACGTGCCCCCAGGATTCTGGCTCACATTCCCGGGGCCCTGAGTCTGCGATGTCACCTGGCTCTGGGTGGCACTAGGTCAGGAACGGGTGGGGCTTACGCTGCCCAGGGCTGTAGAACGCCCAAGCCAGGGGTGAGCCAGGACATCGCGTCCTTTCCTGGGAGTCCCAGCCGTGGGGAGGAGGCACGTGTGACACCCAGATAGGACATGCGTGCCCGCGGCTGCCTGCACTGAAGCTGGCCCTGCGCGCCCTGGTAGCTGAGCTTCACGAAGGCGACGGACTGGGCCCACAGCCCAGAGCCACGGCCACAGGAGCACCCTCTGCGTCCCACCCTGAAAACCTGGCCCTTCCCCTGGGGTGCTGGCTCCTTCCGGGGAACCTCCGGCCCTTGTGTTCCTGGGTGTGGCACAAGGTGACTTTTCCACGCTCCTCTCGTTTCTCACGGCGGAGACTGAGCAGCCATTGTCCCCGACCCAGTTCACAAAGGCCTGGCACCACCGACTGCATCTGCTCCACTGGGGTCTGAGTGCAGCGGTGCCCCACGTGCAGGGGCCGGTAGGTCAATAAATGACTGTGCCGCGTCCACGCCATGGGTCCAGGGAAGCGCGACAGCCGCAGGAGGTGCCACGGACACCAGCTGCACAGAGAAGCTGGGAAGCACTGTAAGTGGGAGCAGCTGGCTCCGAGAGAACGTTCTACAAGGTTCTGTCCATACACAAAATTCTAGAAAGGCAAAACTGTGGTTGCAGAGCCGGGTGTGGTGGCACAGGTCTGTAATCCCAGCACTCAGGAGGCTGAGGCAGGAGGGTCATGAGTTCAAGGCCAGCCTGGGCTACACAGGGAGTCCAAGCCTGACTTGCATAGCAAGACCCTGTCTCAAAAACCAAAGCCAGACTAACAAAATGACTGTGGTGGCGGAGGCAGTGGGCAGGAGGAGGAGGACCGCGGCGGCCGCCTCTGCCTTGTGGCTTGTGGCTCTGACGCAGCTGCAGACACCTGCTGGAACTTGCCCAGCTGCACCATCTACAGCGTGGTGCTCCGTGCCTCAGTTTCCCCTGGAGGTGGCTGCTCACTCTCTGCTTGGGTGGAGTCGAGTGGCTCCTGCGTGAAGGGGACCAGGTTCAGACGCACACTGGTCCGTGGAGTGTGCTCGGAGGCGCGGGGGCCCAGGGCCAGTGCCCGGGGAGGGAGGGAGGACCCCAGAGGCCAGGCCAGTTCCAGGGCACTCACAGCGTCTCCGGGTGGCACCCAGGACGCTGTGGGGAGTGGTGCAGGAGGCATCTTGACACTTCCACGCTTCTTTTTATAAACTGGTGTCTCTCCCTTTGGTAACTATAATTCTTTATTTTATGAGTGCCTTTTTTCTTTTAAGTGAAAATAAATTGCTAGTGGAATTTTTTAAGGATTGCCACAGACTCCCAGCAGCTCCTGGGCTGCCGCCGGTGGCTTTTCGCGCCTTCGCTGCTTCCCTGGGCTGCGTCATAGCCGAGCGAAGGCGCAGCGCGTGGGGAGAGCTCTGTGCGGGGCGGGGGGAGCTGAGCGCTGGCTGAGGGTCGCCCCAGCCCAGAAGCCGTCCCGTCTGGCCCCTGTGCGGGCACCGAGCAGGCCCTTCAGGTCCTGTGGGAGTCACCGTGCCTTCTCAGTCAGGAAGTGTGAACTCCGCAAGCTCTCTCTGTCCCCCCCGCCCCGCGTGGAGAGCCCTGTGCGGCCCCCACACGTGGGCTGGAGCAGTTTGGAGGCGGCGGCTGCTGAGTCCCACCCCCCACCCGGGAGAGGAAAGGGGCTTCTTCTGCTGGCCCCCATATCGCGCCGCCTTCAGAGTCCCCCGTAGGGTTAGGGTTAGGGTCCAGGGTGGGCAGCCTCCCATCCTCCGTCCCTTCTGCCTGGGAGCGCAGCACACGGCGGGGACGCAGGGCTCCCCCGGGGACGCCCGCACGCAGTGTGAGCCTCCGTCCCTGCTGGCAGCCACCGGGGAGCTGGCTTCTCGGGAACTTTTCCACGGCTGTGGTTCAGGCTGAGCTGTTTTCCTGGACTGTGGCTCCGAATCCAGACTGTGGAGCTTTTCACACAGCAGAGCCTAGCGCTGCCAAAGCCCACGTCCCTGCGGCTCGGAATGAAGGAAATTCCAGAGCAGAGCCTGCGGAGCTGCCCGCCAGAGCCACAGGGCTGCGAGAGGCAGTGAGCACGAGCTGGGACGGGGCCGCTGCCCTGGGGGCTGCCTCCCTCCCACCCCCCGGGAGCCCAGGGCCCCTTCCTGCTCCCCAAGCCCGTGGCCCTGTGCAGGCCAGAACCGCTCGCCCAGCCCCTGCCTAGGGTCCCCTTGCCCTGCCGGCTCTGGCCCACGCCCCCCTGGCCTGTTGCCCACTGCTGGCCCCGCCCCCAGCAAGGACACTGTGCTCCCCAGCGCCAGCCTCTCCCCTCATCCAGCTCCTGTCCGGCTCCTGACCCGCTCCTGTCTGCTCCGCGCACCCCTCGTCCTCCCCATGGCCGCCTCGTCTGTGCGGCCCGCCGTGCTGGCCCTGAGCGGGCTGGCGCTGCTCCTGCTCCTGTGCTTCGGTCCAGGTGAGCGGGGCACAGCAGGGCTACGGGGCTGTGGACCTGGGATTCTCCCCACAGGGCCCTTGGGCAGGCAGAGGGATCTGGGCTCAGCAGCAGGGCCTCAGCGCCTCAGGGTCTAATGCATAGGACCCACGGGGCTATCTTCGCGTTTTGCTTATTGAAATTGGCGCAGAAAACAAAGTGTGGTCAGGGGCTGGGGTCTCGCACTGGGGCCCGGGGTCTCTGCTGATGGCAGCCGCAGAGCGGGGAGCTGACGGCGGCCCCGCCCCACCGTGCCTCCTCTTCCTCCCATCCTGAGCCGCAGGGGCAGAACTCCTGCGACGTGGGCTGCAAGCTGAGCATTTTATTTAATTCATGCCAAGAGCTTAGGAGTCGTTTCGGACACAGTCAGCACCAGGCTGAGCGCATGTGAAAGTCCTCTGACACAGGGGGCAGTCCGCGTGCGGCTGGCGGGCTCCCAGCCACCCCCAGAGCGTGGTGCGCAGCGCGCGATCACTGCCTGAGTGGTGCTTTCGTGGTCCACAACTCCGGAGGGCCCCTGGGGTCCCCGCCTGCTCTGTGCTGCCAGGCCCGACTCCACAGCCGGAGCTGCGGGACTGGGGGCGAGCACAGCCACGGGGGGGACGAGGTCCACACCGGGATGAGACCCCGAGTCACGGAAAGCACCTCCCGGCCCTGCTCCCCTCTCCTCCGTTCCTGCTCCGCACGGGCTTGGCGTGGCGCCCAGCCGCCTGCGCTGATGTGCGGGCTGGGCCGGGGGGCAGTGGGGACACCCCCGGGCCACGTGTGGGGTGCGCCGCCGCTGGTCGGGGCTGGGTTCGTCCGTGGCACGAATCTGCCGCCTGGCATAGGCTCTTGGGAGGCGCCGAAGCCCAGGGCAGCCCTGGACGGCGTTAACACGCGACAAACGCGAAGGTGCCAGTGATGCCGTCACCGCTGCCGAGGAGCGCACCTGTGGCCCTGGCAAAGGCTGTGTGGGTGTCTCCGTGGGTTTGGGGTTGGGAAGGAAAACCCAGGAGCTTCCCCAGGCGAGAGCTGGGAACTGAACCAGCCGCGGAGGGGTCCGGCCAGCGGTGACAGCGGACGGCGCACTGCTCCTGCTTCGGAGAGACCGACCTTCGCCACTGCAGCATGGAGGCCAGGCTTCCTGCCCAGAGTTGCGCTGCGCCAGCCGGGACCCAAGGCTGCCACGCGCCACGCGCACACTGTCACTCGTCCAGCGGCCCCCAGCCCTCCCGTGCAAGACGTGGGCGCAAGGTCCACCTCTGTCCCCGGCCCTGCAGCGCAGCCTCGAGGGATGCTTCCCCGGCCATTTCTAAAAACAAGGGAACGTTGCGGTAGAGGCAGCCACACTACCCCTGCTGGAGCCCTCCGAGACGGAAGGGCGCTGCTGTTAGTTTGCGGGGACAGGTCTAAGCTGGGGGTCAGTTAAGCACCCACTGCCCCCAGGGCTCCTGACCCAGCCCTTTCTGACCCAGCCGAGACTGCAGGGAGCCCTGGGATCCAAATAGCTCGGGCCTGGGACCCGGCTCTGAGGGCTGTGGCTCAGAGACGTTCAGATTCGGCTCCCGTAGACCCCAGCACCCTGGTAAAACGCACCTGCGGGGAGCGTGCGGCCCGCGGCAGCCAGTCGGTGACGCTTCGCTATGAGTGTTGGGCTCTTCTCCCTAACTACACGGGCGGTTATTTGAACAGGCGTTCTTTTTAAAAACACAAGATGAAATGTGTTGCCCACTTCCAAGCTCCACCCCACCCACAGCAGGGGCCCCTCCCCTTACTGGGGTCACAGGAGAGTCTGCACGAGCTGCATCCCCTGGCGGATGGGAAGTTTTCCGTCCTTACCCTGCACACTGGAGCTGACCGTGGCCTGAGCGCTCAGAGCCCGCCGGGAAGGTGGACGCCTCCACAGGCCGGGCTCCGGCTCCCGACTGACCCCGGACAGGCTCTGCCCAGGCCTCGGTGCTGGCCGCCTCTCCTGGGTGCGGGTCCCCCGCGTGGATGAGCCTCGCGGCTGTGTGCAGGGCTTTGGGCTCTGGCCTCAGCGTGCTCCCTGGCAGCCCCATGACAGGGTGCTCTTTCCGGCCAGGCCGTCTGTGAGATGGGCGGGCTGGTGAGAAGCTTTAACGACTGGATGACCTCAGGCAGGCAAGGACAGCCTGGCTGCCGCGCTCCACAGCTCAGGCTGCAGGCGCGCTGAGCTGGGTTCTGCTTTCCTTCCTGCAGGTGGCACAAGCGGAAACAAACTCAAGCGGACGCTGCAGGCCCCAGGAGGTAAACGCCGGCCCCTACGGGTGTGGCCTTCCCTGGGGGAGGAAGCGGCAGTGGCCCTGTGCCCGCGGCCGGCTTGCGTTTGGAAAATTGAAAGCGTCCAGTGCTTAGCGGGTCTGCTGGGCCGAAGGGCTCATTCTGTGTGTGTGCGCGTGCATGTGCGCGCGCACTATTTTACTAGCTGAACACCCTGGCAGAGAAACGTCTGAGGCTGTTTTCTGAAAGCTGTCCAGGCAGACTCGGAGGCGGAAGGCGAGGGTCGCCACCTCGGCCGCACACTGGTTTAGGGACCATGTCTACGGGGCGAGCCTGGGGAGCTCCCAGCATGGGGCGCCGAGCTGCGCGGTGGCCCCGCTGGCTCCCGGGACGCTGTGTGCCCTGGAAAGCCTCTGCCGCGGACCCCCATGGATGCGCCCCTGGGATGCACGTTGCTGACGCCCCAGGACATCACAGAGACAGATGTCCTCGGAGTCACGGCACTGGGCCT
This sequence comes from Dasyprocta punctata, assembly GCA_004363535.1. NCBI lineage: Eukaryota > Metazoa > Chordata > Mammalia > Rodentia > Dasyproctidae > Dasyprocta > Dasyprocta punctata. Next base: position 23,699 of record RJWM01019356.1, read on the forward strand.
GGGCCTGGCGCTCCGGGTCAGGCAGGGACCTGCAATGCTGTCTCCTGAGTGTCGCTTCCCCCCGCAGCTGCCCCTTGCTCGGGGGCACTAAGTCCCCCAGAAAGGAAGGCACGAGGCCGCACTGCCAAGTGGCGGAGTCCTTTTCTCCTCAGGGAGCCACCGTGGGGGCAGCAACTTCCTGGGCGTGCACCCGGCACCCTCCCCGCTGCCCACAGTCCACCCCGACCTTGGAGGTGGCCAGCGAAACCCCCGCCCGGGCCGAGACGCTCAGGCTGAGTGGCGTCCTGCGGGACAGCCTGTCACAGCGGAAGCCACTGTGACCGTGGGCGTGCAGCCCGCGGTCTTCACTCGGGTCAAGCAGAGACACACGCACTGGGCGCCTGCTGTGTCCCTCTGTCCTGCGTGTCCTTCACGGCATCATGAGTCCAGGGCTGTCACAGTTTTCACAGCCCAGCGACAGAGGCCCCAGCACGGCAGGCCCAGTCCGAGCGCACAGCAGCGCCCCGGAACACCTCCTGCAGAAGTAGCAGAGTGGGCAGCGGGGCCGTGGCAGGAAGGTGCAGGAGGTGGTGGGGTCAGAGGCAGGGTCGGCACCCTTCGGGCTCGGCCCCATCGGTCTGGTGGCCGGGGCCCCATGTGCTATCGCCCGCCTCGGTAAACACACCCCAGTCGCACGTGTGGCTGTCCACGTCTCCCTCTGCTCTTGGATACTCAGCTGGGGTGGGGGCCACCAGAGAGCACGTGTGGGGTGAGGGGACTGTCCCTGCTCGCTGTGACCTGGGAGCTGAAGGTGATCGTGCACCCTCTGGGCACTGGACACAAACAGGGCCACCTGCTGACCAGGAGCGAGGGAGCCGCCGGCCAGGCTGTCCCGTCCCACCACAGTGGGCAGGTGGGGCGGGAACGTGCACGGGTGGCTTCACCTCGCTTGCTGGCGTGGGGGGCACATCTGTGAGCCCAGCACCCCGGGGTGCTGAGCCAGGGCATCACAGATCCCAGCCCAGCCAGGGCAACACGGAGAGACCCTGTCTCAAAAATAAAATGTTAAAAAGGAAGGGCTGGGGACGTAGCTCAGTGCAAAGGCCCACGGTTCAGTCCCGGGACGAAAAAGAAGAAAGAACTGTCACTCTCGGTGGGGGAGCGGGGTGAGGGAGGTCGTGCGGCAGGGGCCAGTGCGGGCATGTGGGGAGCAGCTCTCCGAGTCCTCTGCACTTGGGGACGGCGTTGTCATTGCAGCCCCTGCTCCAGACAAGGCCAATGTGGCCGTGGGCGAGAAAAAGGCCAAAGAGTTCCTGCGTGCCCCCAGACGCCAGCGGCGGCAGCTGTGGGACCGGTCGCGGCCCGAGGTGCAGCAGTGGTACCAGCAGTTCCTCTACATGGGCTTCGACGAGGCGGTGGGTCCCTCCCGTGGGGCCGGGCGGTGGGCAGGCGGGGGACACGGACGACGCGGTGTGGCTGCTGCCGGGCTCTGTCTGCCGTGGCTGTCACACTCTCAGAGCCACGGTGCGTCACAGTAGGGCAGAGGCCACAGGGTGGGGTGGGGAGGCTCCTGCAGCTGCTCTGCCAGCCCACCCACAGGGGGACGCTGTCCCCCCCGAGACCGCATCCGTCCCCTCCCAGCGGAGAGCCGCGGCCCTGGGACTTGGGGCCTACTCCCGGCTCCAGATCCAAGGTCCCGCTGTCTTTGCCTGGCCACATGGGTTTCCAGCAACGGGCCCCAGGGTGGGGAGACCCACCCCGTCCACGCCACAGCTCCCTCATCACGGGACCACGCTGCGTCCTCCACTCCCATGGCCGGGCCTGCCCCGGTGGCAATGTCATTTCCCTACGAGCACTTTTAACCGCACTGCACGGGCTACTAAGGCTTCCCTCTAACAACTCACCCCCCAAAAACAACGGGGTCCACTTTATGTCAGAAACACGAGCAACAAGAACCCACAGAGATGGAAAAAGTGTGGAGCGAGCCGGGTCTGTGCAGATGTAGGGGCCGCTGTCGGCGCCTGTGATGGACGGGGGTTTGCAGTTTTGGGGCTGAGACGGCAGCAGTGCGTGAGCCCCACAAAGGAAGGAGAAGGCCTTTTCCCATCCCGGATCCCCGCTGGGTGCAGCACAGGCATGGTGGCGGGGCCTGGGGGACAGGAGCGCTCCCCTAGGTCCTGCGCCTGAGGGCCTGGCAAGGCAGGGGGTGAACCTCTCCAGCCTCACCTCCGCGCGCGGCTGTGTGAAACGCAGCGTGATTCCCTTCCCAGCCCGGCCCCTGGACACGTGGTTTCTCCCCAGATGTCTTTTGCTACTCAAATGCGTTTCTTCTTTCATCGTGCAAGAAGCTAAACACAAACAGCCAAACCCTGCCCAGCCCGGCCTCCTCGTGTGAAGGAACCGGATTAACGGCGCAGCCCGGGCAGGGCCTGTGCCGCTGGTCCCCAGGTCCGGGTGCCGCCCGGGCAGTGAGGGTGCGGAGCCCGATTCCCACCGGAGGGGCCCTGACGCTCCCGGAGGTTTGAAATACACCACATTTATGGGGGAGATGAGGCTCCCTGGCCATCGCTCGGTTATTCGTACATCTTTGAGGACCACTGAGATGGGTATCTAGAGCCTAACACGAGGAAACGGCTAAAATACTCTGCTCACAAACCAGATGAGGCTCAAAGAAGATTAGGTGACTGCCTCTGTGTCAAGAAGAGCAGCAGCGCGTGTCCAGTGCCACTGTGCTGACCGCTGGCCCTGGCACGTACGCGCCCTCGTTTTCCTCATCCCTACCCGATGCGTCTGTGGAAATCCTTCTTTCTTTTCTGCTTTTGGCACTGATGGTTGAACCCAGAGCTTTTGCTCTGAGCTACATCCGTAGCTCCTCCCCTTTTTACTTCCGCATTTTGAGACAGAGGTCTCACTGAATTGCTAAGTTGCCCAGGCTGGGCTAGAACTCGTGATCCTCCTGCTTCAGCCTCCTAGAAGGCTAGATTTCAGATGTGCACCACCACACCCAATTTCTGTAAAACTTACTGAAATGTGTTTTGAACGAAACCCTCAAATCAATTTATGAAGTCAGGAATCTCAAGGAATAAGATTATTTCACTATGAAAAATAAAAAGTGGTATTGTAAGAAAACCAGGCTAGAGATCAAGAGGCCATGAGGTGTGAGTCCCTCTGAGGTAGAGGCTGAGTCAGGAGGGTACAGACAACAGCAAAGCTGAGACCAGATCTTCCATGCTGCAGGGCCACAGGGCCCGGAGCCATGGGGCCGTGACCAGGGCACACTGCGCATCTCAGTCTGGGAAGCGACACTGCATCGCTGACCTGAGTCAGAAACCCTGAGCCGGGCGTTGTGAGGTGCAGCCTCCGAGTGAAGCCGGGGCAGCACTGCAGAGTGAAGTGGATCCCGAGACCCAACCACCAGACGACCCACCCCGAGGTGGCGGCTCTCAGCCTCCCGGCCAGGTGAGACCGCCTGGCCACACCTAGAGAGGCGGCCCACGCCCAGACCGCCCACCTTGGCCTCACCTAAGCACGGATGCCTGCAGGTCTCCGAGGAAGCTCACCAAGCACCGGCACCTCGAACAGAGTCAGGGCAGAGCCCAGGTGCCCGTGCTGGACCAGCTGGCAGTGGGGCTTGGGGAAGATCGCGTGCCTAGGATTGTGAGGCCCTGGGTTCAGCCTTCCATACCACCAACGCTGAAGAGAAAAGGAAAAGAAAACAGTGGGCGCGGTGCCTCTCTCCTGTCATTGGCACACTCGGGAGGCAGAGGCAGGAGGATCACTGTGAGCTCAGGGCCAACCTGGGTTACACAGTGAGTTTAAAGCCAGCCTGGACTGCATAGCAAGACCCTGCCTCAAACACGAGCCTCCCCCTTCTGCTGTCTTAACTGCAGCGGTCTTCCTTCCTTCTGTCCCTAAGGCTTCTGGGAGCTGGGGCTCTGGCTTGTCGCACCCCGTCCCCGTGTCCTGCATAGGGCCTGACCCCGCACAGCGAGAGACAGGCTGCCGGCCCAGGAGCACAGCGCGACAGCCACTGTCAGCAGCGTCTGTCTTGGTTACTTTTTTCTTCAACACCCAAAGCTAAAGGAGCAAAGGTTTATTTCGCTCACAGTTCATAGAGGTTTCTCAGTCTATAATCGGCTGGCGCCAAGGCAGCGTGGCAGGGTGGTACCGCAGAGAAGAAACAGCTCATGGCAGGCAGAAGACAGCAAAAGCAAGCGAGCAAGGGACCAGACACGCCTCTGTCAGCCCCTCGTATTGTGTCCAGGCTCCTGGGGTCGGGCCAGTGCCGGTCCAGTCAGAGGGCTGGTCCAGCAGTCACCGCCCTGCGTCCCAGCACTGCACCATGAATCAGCCACACTCTAGATCCAGCTACCTCCGAAAGAGCCCAACTATGACTGCAGGAGGCTTTGGGGGACACCTAGACGCAGCTGTAGCAGCCCAGATCTTGTCCCAGCTCTCTCTCAGATGCTGGTGCTGCAGCTGACTGAACCATCCAGCATTCACGAGGCACCTACTGTGGGCCACACGGCGGCGGGCAGGCTCAGCCAAGGACAGGGAGCTGTGAGCCGAGGACGGCCCCCAGGTCAGGCCGCATCCCCACTCCCCAGGCGGGGTCTGCTTTGAGTCTTGAGTTGGGAGAAGTCTTCAGAGCCACAGGACTCCCCAGATGGAACTGCTCTGGGCTGCCCCTTCAGCTGGGCCTGCCGGCCTTGGGGCAGGAGAATGCGGTAGGGAGTTATTCACAGCCAGGGCCGAGGGCCGAGGACAAATCAGCCAGCCGAGCAGAGCGCAAGTCACCTGGGGAGTGTGTGTTTTAAAGGATGTTTCTGTTTGATCTCTTTTCCTCCAGAAATTCGAAGACGACATCACCTACTGGCTGAACAGAGACCGGAATGGACACGACTACTATGGCGACTACTACCAGCGTCACTACGACGAGGACGCAGCCATCGGTCCCCGGAGCCCCGACAGCTTCAGGCACGGGGCCAGTGTCAACTATGATGACTACTAATGGCCCCTGGCTGCACAGTCCCCAGGAGGCCAGGTCCTGCCCTCCAGGGTTCCCCAGAGCCCCCACAATGGGGATTCCCTTGGGCTTCATTTCCGCACCCTTCACCCCCGTCTGTGGGACCAGAGCTAAAGCAAAGAACGTAAGCTCCAGCGCCTAACCATGCAGCTCATCTCAACATAGAAGTAAAAGCATTTTCTTAAAGGGAAGTCTCTGTTTATTTGGGGGGAGAAGAAGCCGGTGGCATTTCTCGCTGCCTTGCCGTTCTGAGGCGGAAGGACCATCTGGAGCCCTTTCCCCATGAGCAGCCCAGGGCCCCCCAGAACCGCCATGCGGCAGACCCTGGATGGCCCGGAGTGCCGTCTGTAGCTTGTTAAAATGCACCTGTCCTAAAGCAAAACCCGCAGCCAGCGAGGAAGAAGTGGGCCACAGGCAGCGGCCTCTCCGGTGTGGCACGGAGGGAGGTGCAGGGCACCTGGGGTCCGGCAGGGCCGGGGCGGGGATCTGGTTGACACCATCACCCGGAGGGAGGCGAGGTGGGGAGCAAGCCGGGCTCAGCTGATCTCAGACCTCACTCCTCTAACTGTGCAGACTACAGCTCAGCTCTCGGGCTCCGGGCAGCCTGGATACACTTGGCCTCGCAGGGAAGGGGCCCCTGAGGGAAGCGGCTCGGGCCTGGTGGGCGCCGGCAGCCTTCTGCTGCTTTCTTCAGGAAAAGCCCATTCCATTTACACCCCGTCCCGCGCAGAACCCAGGTAGGAAGCAGCCGGGCGCGGTGCGCCGCAGGCTCCGGGGACCAGGGGTCGTGGCAGCCCACCTATGCCCTTGGCTTCCTTCTCCGCAGCCCTTAGGACTTTCGTAAAAATTGGTGAAAAAAATAAGCATGACCTACAGCTGGTCGTGCCAGCTGTGCTCCGGTGCGCAACTCAACAACGATCGTGTTGCCACAGCCACCACCGTCCGACCCACAGCTTTTCTATCACCGAGACCAGGCGCCGCCCTCTAAGCCTGAGCTCCATTCCACCCGGGAATCTGTGACCCTGACTGCTCCGGGACCCTCCATCCTGTGGTCCTGCAGTACCTGTCCTCCGGCAAGTGGCTCCTTCCCCTCAGCCTACGGCAACACAAGTCAGTTTCGCCTGCCTTTTCAGGGCAGAGTAATACTCCTCAGTGTGCCTGTCCTGTCCCACCTGTTCCTGTCCATGCACGTAGTGGGGACTCCTGGGCGGCTTCCACTCTGGCCGTCATGCATGGCGCTGCTGTGAGTCCGACACGCGTGGCCTTTGTACCCTCGTCTTCATTCTCCTTGCAGCTGCCGGATCCCGGGACCATTCTGTGTGTCCCTCGTGGAGGAGCCATCATCTAGCTTCCCACTCTCCTCCCATGGAGCACAGACCGGCACTCAAGACGGGGAGGAGTGGGAACACTTCTGCTCTCCCCCTGGTCCTCGGGGAGGGCTTGCTGTTTCCTCTATCCACTACCCTTGCTCAAAGTTATTTGAAGATTTCACTAAAAAACAGAACTGATAGAAAAAAAAAAATTGTGTGGGCAGTGCATGCGGGCCGTGGGCATGCGTGTGAGTGGCGTGTGTGTGGGCAGGCACATGTGTGTTAATTAATATGCATGCATGTGCACTTTAGCCCAGCTCACAGGACCACGCGAACACACTGCCCTGTCCGCCGTCCGCTCGCCGCAGAGCCCAGGAGCTGGTTGCGCGGCTCAGCCTGAGGCAGGAGGCCGGCTTCACAGCCCTGTGCCAGGCGGAGGCCTGAGCGCCTCGGTGGCCACGGTGCGAGTCCCAGAGTCCCAGGGACAGAGCACTGGAGTCTGACGGCCACGGGCAGCAGCAGCAGAAGCCGGAGCACTGGCAGCGCAGAGGCCCGGGCCTGAGCTGGAACCGTCCTTCCCAGACCCCTGCCCTCCTCGCCACCTGGGCCATGACCCATCTTTGTTCTCCAACCTATTTGCAGTCTCTTTTCCCTTTTCCCACTTTTCTGCTTTTTCTTAAATTTATTTAAGAAATTCTGTCCCTCACCCTTGGGGACAGAATTGACATTCTGTGAACCTATGTACTGTATATAACTGTTTTGTATTCTGATGTATGGTTACAAATTTAGTTTATATGGTTGGGGATTGCAAATCAGGGGTTGGCTCACTTTACTGTTTTGTTGGCTGTGTTTGGTGCTGTGGGTGCTACTGCAGCCAGAATTGACTCAATTGATCTGGATAGCTGTTGGCCCTGATGGTCCAGGACTGAGATTGACTGGGGGTCACGAAGAGAGCTGAGGCAACCAGGGACTGGGCTAGATAAGAAGTAGTTTCTCATCTCTGACAAACCGAGGAGGTGGGATTTTCCGATAGACTCAGAGCCCAGGAACCAGCTACACCTGGAAGACATCTCTGGGAAGTGCTCATCACCTGAAGTCCTTAACACCACCATTAAAGCAACCCACTGCAGGTAACTAACAGGTATCACTCTAGGAATTAAACTAAAAAAGAAAGGAAATGAGAAGACACTTAAAGAGGACACAACCTCAGACACCCAATTCCCCAAAAGCAAACCCAGGGGGCAATGAGGCCAGAAAATCCGAAAGCCCCCACCAGGTTTTTCCAAAGCAGTAACAAAGCAATTGAATGAGGCTTCGGAAAAAATGAAATCAGAAATAATCTCTCAAATAACCACAGAGATTACCAAAATATATACCACGCTTAGTGAGGTTAGAGCAGACACAGACAAAAAAATAAATGAGTTTAAGCAAATTATAGAAGTATAACACAGGAAGCAAATGGATTCCATAAAGCAGATTCAAGCAGATATTCAGGAGAATAAAAACTCCATTGAAAGTATTCAAAGCAGATTAGGCCAATGTGAGGACAGGATCTCAGATATTGAAGACAGGCTTGCAGTTAGTGACCAGGAAAAGAAAGATTTCTCAAAACTAGCAAGGGAACATGAGAAATCAATCAGGCAGCTGGTTTATGAGACAAAGAAAAATAACTTAAGATTAATTGGAGTCAGTGAACAAGCAGGAGATGACATCAAAAACATCCTTAGAAACAGCGTGTCAGGAAACTTTGCTGGTAGAGAAAAAGAACTTGACATACAAATAAGTGAGGCATATCAAACTCCAATTAGCAATGATAAAAAAAATCTACTTCCAGGCATATCATAGTTAAGATTCCAGAAATTCAACACATGAATAAAATTTTAAAAGCTGTTAGGGAAAAGAAACAAATCACCTATAAAGGAAAGCCCATCAGAATCATAACGGACTTCTCAGCGCCAACTCTCAAGTCAAGGAGAGCTTGGAATGAAGTACTCCAAATTCTAAAAGAAAATAACTTTCAACCCAGATTGATGTATCCCACAAAACTATCTTTCAGACTAGAGGGAGAAACAAAACACTTCTATGATAAGGAACATTTGAGGACATTTGCAACCACTAAACCAGCACTTCAAAATGTTTTGAAGGACATATTAGAAAGGGATGATAAGTATTATAGCTCCATGAAACCCAAGAGAAGGAATCCACCAGGAAAAACAATTAGAGGGAAGGAGAGAAAAAAAAAAAAAAAGGTGGTGGTGGGGAGCCAAAAATAGAAAGCAACATGATAAGGATAAATCAACATGTATCAGTTTTAACCATCAATGTTAATGGTCTCAATTCACCAGTCAAAAGACATAGACTGGCAGAATGGATCAAGACACAAGATCCAACAATATGCTGTATACAAGAAACACATTTAATTCAAAAAGATACCCACAGATGGAAAGTCAAAGGATGGAAAACAGTACTCCATGCAACAGGAATCCAGAAAAAAGTAGGGGTAGCTTTTCCATTTGCAAAGTTAATTTTAAGCCAAGACTGATTAAGAGAGACAAAGAAGGTCACTATATCTTGGGAACAATCCAAGAGGAAGAGATAACAATCATAAATATATATGCAACAAATAGTAGTGTACCCAGTTATATAAAAAATTATTAATGGACATGAAAAATCAAATAAGTTTTAATACAATTGTATTAGGAGACCTCAATACCCTGCTGTCACAAAAAGACAGATCAACTAAACAAAAAATCAACAATGCAGTATTAGAATTAAATCAAACTTTTGAGCAAATGGACTTAGTAGATATCTATAGTCTTCTACCCTAGATCAGAATACATTCTTTTCAGCCACACATGGGACATTCTCCAAAATAGACCATATACTGGTTCACAGAACAGGCTTAAGCAAATGTAAAGGAACTGAAATTATCCCATGCATACTGTCAAACCACAGTGCATTGAAATTGCAAATCTATGCCAAAGGAAACCACAAGAACTTTATTAGCACGTGGAAATTAAATAGCACACTACTGAACAATCAATGGGTCACAGATGAAATTAAAGAAGAAATTAGACAATTTTTACACTTGAATGACAATGACAATACAACATACCGGAACTTGTGGGACACAATGAAGGCAGTCTTACGAGGGAAATTTATAGCAGTAAATGCCCATATCAGGAAAACAGAGCAAGCGCATATTAATAACTTAATGTTGAACCTCAAACTTCTAGAAAAAGAACAGACTAAACTAAAAGCTCATGCAAGGGAGGAAATTATAAGGATCAGAGCAGAAATTAACACACTGGAGACTAAAAAAACAATACAAAGAATCAATGAATCGAAGAGTTGGTTCTTTGAAAGATTAAATAAAATTGATACACCCTTAGCCAACCTTACCAAAAAAAGGAAGAAAGGACTCAAATTCATGCAATTAGGAATGAAAAGGGTGAAATCACAACAGACCCAGTCGAAATTCAAAAAATTATTTATACTTACTTTGAGAACTTGTATTCTAATAAGATGGAAAATATAGAAGAAATGGACAGATCCTTAGATACATGTGAATTACCAAAGTTCAATCAAAATGATATAAAAATCCTAAACAATCCAATATCAATAAATCAAATTAAAGATGTAATTAAAAAATTATCAACAAAGAAGAGCCCTGGCCCTGATGGATTTACTGCTGAATTCTACAAGAAATTTAGTGAACATCTAACACCACTACTTTTCAAACTCTTTAATGAAATTGAAAGGGAAGCAATACTCCCAAATTCATTTTTGGAAGCAAGCATTACTCTGATTCCAAAACCAGAGAAGGATCCAACTAAGAAAGAGAATTACAGGCCAATCTCCCTAATGAACACTGATGCAAAAATTCTTAATAAGATACTGGCAAATAGACTGCAGCGAATCATCAAAAAGATTGCACACCATGATCAAGTGGGATTCATCCCAGGGATGTAGTGATGGTTCAACGTACGTAAATCCATAAATGTAATACATCATATTAACAGAGCCAAGGATAAAAGTCATATGATTATCTCAATAGATACAGAAAAAGCCTTTGATAAAGTCCAGCATCCATTCATGACAAAAACTCTGCAGAAAATTGGAATAGATGGTCTTTATCGTAATTTGATAAAAGCCATCTATGACAAACTGATAGCTAACATCATACTAAATGGACAAAAACTGAAAGCTTTCATTTTAAAATCAGGAACAAGACAAGGATGTCTACTGTCTCCACTGTTATTCAATATAGTTCCGGAAACTTTAGCTAGAGCAATTAGACAAGAGAAAGAAATAAAAGGAATAAAGAAAGGAAAAGAAGAAGTTAAGCTAGCATTATTTGCAGATGACATGATACTCTACCTAGAGGATCCTAAGAACTCCATCAAGAGACTTCTAGATTTAATAAGTAGATTTAACAACGTAGCTGGTTACAAGGTCAATACTCAAAAATCAATAGCATTTTTGTACACAAATTACAATCACACTGAGAGAGAAATTAAGGTAACAATACCTTTTACAATAGCATCTAAAGAAAATGAAATATTCAGGAATCAATCTAACGAAAGATGTAAAAGACCTCTATACTGAAAACTACAGTACTCCAAAAAAGGAGATTGAGGAGGATATTAGAAGATGGAGAGATATCCCACGCTCTTGGGTAGGAAGAATCAATATAGTTAAAATGGCCATACTTCCAAAACTGTTATACAGATTTAATGCAATCCCAATCAAATTACCAATAACATATCTTACAGAATTAGAGAAAACAATCCTAAAATTCATTTGGAACAAGAAGAGACCTATAATAGCAATGGTGATCCTGGGCAACAAAGACAAGACAGGGGGCATCACAATACCTGACCTGAAACTATACTATAAAGCTACTGTAATACAAACAGTGTGGTACTGGCAAAAAAACAGACCCGAGGATCAATGAAATAGATTAGAAGATTCAGAAACTAATCCAGACACACTAAGCTATATTATCTTGGACAAAGGTGCTAAATACATTCATTGGATGAAAGATGGCCTTTTTAATAAATGGTGTTGGAAAAACTGGCTTTCTACATGTCGAAGATTAAGAGTAGAGCCATATCTTTCACAATGTACTGTTAAAATCTAAATGGATTAAAGATCTCAACATTAAAACAGAAACATTAAATCTGCTGGAAGATAGAGTAGGTAAAACTCTTGAAGACACTGGTGTAGGCAAAGACTTTATGAATAAAAGCCAGACTGCACAGGAATTAATGCAAAGAATCAACAAATGGGATCTCATCATATTGAAAAGTTTTTGCACAGCAAGAGAAACCACCAACAGTGTGAAGCGACTACCCACAATGTGGGAGAAATTGTTTGCCAGCTGTCCCTCAGACAAAGGATTAAATTGAAAACCTATAAAGAACTTTAAAAAATCAGTCCTCCAAGATTTAAAGACCCAATCCAAAAATGGACATCTGAGATGAACACACACTTCTCAGATGAAGAAGTACAAACAGCAAATAAATACATAAAAAATATTCAACAGCACTGGCCATTCGAGAGATGCAAATGAAAGTATCACTCAGATTCCACTCACCCCAGAAAGAATGGCTAGTATTACGAAGTCAACTAATAACAAATGCTGGAGGGGCTGTGGGCAAAAAGGAACCCTTCTCCACTGTTGGTGGGAATGCAGGCTGGTGCAACCTCTGTGGAAGTCAGTGTGAAGAACCCTCAAAAAGCTAGGATTGGAGGTCCCATTTGACCCAGCTATTCCCCTTCTGGGTATCTTCCCAAAAGAACTAAAAATATCTCATCACAGTGATATATGTTCACCTATGTTCATAGCTGTCCAATTCATAATTGCTAGATCGTGGAAGCAGCCTAAATGCCCCTTGACTGAGGAATGGATAAAAAAGTTGTGGTATTTCCACATAATGGAATACTACTCAGCTATAAAAAACAACAAATTAGGTATTTTCGCCCTGAAATGGATGAGTGCTGAGGATATGCTTCTTAGTGAACTCAGTAAGTCACATATACGTGACTACCGCATTGCTGCACTGGTGTGACGAACTGAAACAAAACCTATGCATATATAAAAATTAGTTGGGACAGTTAGAGAAAAAGAAAAAGAATGTTTATTATTTGATATTTGGATCCAATTTTGCTTTTTGAATTAATTTTTTTGTTTCTGCTTGAAAAAAATAGGTCTTGATATCTTTAATTTCTCTGTAATGTTTTCTAGTTTTCTGTATATAGGTCATGTAAACTTTCTGATGAGATTTATCACTATTTCATATTTTGATGCTCTTGTAAAAAATTTGTTTTGTTTTTGTTTTTCACCATTAAATATAGTTGCTTTTCAATAAAAAAATATATTAAGAACTTTTTGTGTCATATCTGGACCTTGAATTCTACGTTTTATTTGTTGAGATAACTTTTTCTAATATGCCAATATAGTGAACTTTTAAAATAAATGTTCTAGCATTAACTGCGCTAATGCACCACCTCCACGGCTGGGGGGACCTCACCTGGTCACGCAGTGTCACCTCCTTCGTCACTGACGGGTCTGGCTGGGTTGCTGCCCTGAAGCTGGCGCCCTGACTCGGGCCCAGTGTGCGCGGGGGCGAGGTGACTGCAAGCTCCTGATAGAGCTGGGCTGTTTCCTTGCAGTCTCTGTACAAATGCTGGGAACAGAGGAGTCAGCTGTTCCTGGAGTCTTGGGATCACACAGCGAAGCATCTGCTTCTGGGTTTTCACCGAGGGCCACACTCTCACTCCAGATTGCTTCCCACGGTTAACGGGTGACCCTGAGCTTGCATTTCTCCGAGTCTGCTCTGCCACCTTTTCTGCCTTTCCAGGGAGCCATGCACGGTAGCGAGGTTCTGTGGTCAACAGCTGCTCTTAGAACCCTCTCACCTGTTTTTCTCTGTGCCTGTGGCTTTTTTTTTCCCTTTCCATTTACACCTTTAGAAAATTCAAAAAGTAGCTGTTCATCTGCTGTTTTAACTTCCTTTCTTCTACTTCTGTGACTCTTGGATTTATTTAGATCATAGCTCTCTTTTGAGCCTTTTTTGAAGGCAAATATTGCAGATTCCAATTGTATCTCAGGAGTTTGACATGAAAAATTAGATGATTAAGTCTCGTGATTTTAGTCAGAGTTTCCCCTTTGGCCTCTGATTATATGAATTATTAAACTTTCAAGAGGATGACGTTTTCTGGTTAACTTCCTGGCGTTGTTTTGTAGCTTCAGTGTGCTGTGGGAAGCAGTGTGGCTGGGCAGGCCCCAGGCTCTGGGGTACCTGAAGGCCAGTGGTTTTGGGGTGTGTCCCCCAACAACTCTTCATGTGCTTGAAAGCACCGTCCTTCCCAGGTGTCCGGTGCAGCAGAGTTGGTTCATTCAAACTGCACGGTTTCACTGCTGGCAGTTCTTACTTCCTCTCACTGAGGATTTTTTGGGGAGTCCATTTTGTCTAGCAATTACCGAGAAATGTGTTCACATCTCCTACTACTGTGTGATGATGGTTTTGACAACGTTTCCCTTGAACCTTGGTGGTCTGGGTCCATATAGTGTGTGGCTATATACAAATCCTCCACCAAACTGAAAATTGATACATTTCTCCAGTGAATGGAACTGTTTATCATTATGTGGCAAATTTCCTTACTTGGAGTAATGCTGTTTGCCTGAATTCTCCTTTGATATTACTAGGACTAGAGTTGCCTCTGCTCTGTTAACATTGTCCTGGGTTTTTCTATTATTTAGTTTTTAATCCTTCTGTGTGTTTTAGGTGTTTCTCTGGTAATGAGTACATACCACGCTTATTTTGTTTTGTTTCTTAAAATATACCAGTTAAGATCTTCACTTGAGAATTTAGTCCATTTACATTTATTGCAATTAGTCATTTATTTATTTATTTAGAGACTGGGGGTTGAGCCCAGAGCTTCACATGCCAAGCACATAGCTAACAACTGAGCCACACCCAGTCCATTTCTGATACCTCTTTGGGACACCTGCACTGTCTACTTTGCTTGCTTCCCCCACACACATTTTCTCATTTGGACCATTGTCTTCCCCTGCTCATCAGTTCTTTTCCCCTCTCCTTCCTTCAAAGACCTACACTGGGCCTATTTTCCCAGTGTTCCCCTGTGTGGCACCTGTTTAGCTGCAGTCACGGGGGCAGCAGCAGGGTCGCCCCCTTCCCCCCCACTCCTCGCTGCCACCCCCACCCCGAGCCATCTTCATGTCGCGGGTAATGGTCGGTCAGTTTAGATCGTAGCACATCTACCTCCCTCCCCCTCTCCTTGCAGGTCGATCTAGAACAGGAGTTTGTTTCTCCAGTTTGAGCCGGTCCTTCAGGGGCTGCCCTGTGGCGCCCACCCGTCTCCCTCTCCCTCCCTCCCCCCCGTCCGGCCAGCACTTTCCCTTGCACGAGACGCCTGCTCTGAGTTACTTCCTCAGGACTCCCCGGAACTGCCTGACCTGCGGTCTCCACCATCGAGGACTCCACTGCTCACGGTTCATCTGCACACCACTGCTCTCCCCGCGACACGGTCCCGCCCCGGACGCGGCCTCCCCAGCTGCAGACCTGTGAGAAACGAAGCTGTTTCTCAGAAATGACCCAGTCTGCGATGTTGTTTTGTTCTAGGAGACAAAACTGGCAAAAGCCTGGATCTCCAGGCTAATTCCCGAACAGCCAGAGTGAGACTGCTTATTCCCAGGACACAGGCGAAGATTCTTGCTGTGTCCGGAGATCCTGCCCACCTACCCCCATTCCCTCACCCTCAGCCCCAGCCTTTCAAACCCAATGTGTCCTGTCGCTCTTCCTCCGGAAGGTTCTGCCATTCTCCGGGCCCACTCCCGGGTCTCCTTCAGGCCTCAGCGGCTGGGCCCTGGGCCACGCCCTGCAGGTGGCTCCCCCGGCCAGGTGCACGTCACAGCTGCTCTGCATGCTGGGGCCGCCACTGCTTCTGCTCCCACAGCTCCCCACGCCTCACCGGCTGGACGCTCGGCAGGGTCACTGCCTGAGAAGCCACTGAGAACTGTCACTCCTGCTCCGGGTGCTGTAGGACCCGCCCCTCACACGTGTCCGAGCGGGGCCGGGCGGCTTGGGACACAGCTGGAGCAGCTGCCCAGTGCTCCATGGGGGTCAGGATGCCAAGGTGGCCCTGGGTGGTGGCCTGTGGAGGGCACCCCGGGCCCCAGGAGAC